>CAUYQV010058027.1:0-41566 GCA_963574575.1 Galagoides demidoff
ACTGGAAAATGTTCTTCTTAGCAAAGTATCACAGGAATGGAAGAAAAAGTATCCAATGTACACAGCCCTTTTATGAAACTAATTTATAGCTCTCAAATGAAAGATACAACTTAATTCTAGCCCAAGAATATGGGGAGGGGAGAAGGGTGGTTGGGTGGTGGGAGGGTGACCGGAAAGATCACCTATATATCTGTCTAAGGGTACAAGTGAACTTTTCTAGAACTGGAATATAAATGTTTTGATACAATGACTAAGCAAATGGCATGAAATCTATGTTAACCAGCTTGATGAAAGTATTTCAAATTGTATATGAAAACAGTACACTGTACCCCATGTTTGCATTAATGTATACAGCTATCAATTAATAAAAAAAATTTAAAAAAAGTTAGCTAATATTAGTTTTTATTATTTGAAGTTCCTGGCTTGTTGGTATACTGGATCTATTTATTTCTTGTAGGAAATGTTTAATTTACATGGATTTGTATTTTCATCTACTGTGTTTGCCTGAAAATAAGACACTGTCTTACGTTTATTTTTTTCTCAAGAAGACACAGTAGGGCTTATTTTCAGGGGATGTCTTCTTCTCTGTACCAAAATGCATGGCTTTTATGCATCACTAAGTCTTATTACCGGAGTAGGGCTTATATTTTACAAATGCATAGAAATCCTGCTAGGGCTTATTTTGGGGGTAGGTCTTCTTTTCGGGGTTAATTTTGATATATACATGTCATAGTAGTCTTACTTTGGGATTAAGCTGTATCCATTACTGGGATTCATACCTTATTAGTTATATCTGCCTTATACATGGTATGATGATTAATTTTGGGTGTCAAGTACGTTGAGGGATGGACTATTTCTGGGGGTGTTTGTGCTTCTGGAGGAGGTTGGTGTGTGAGTTGGTGGAAAGAATGAGGGAAAGTCCACCCTCAGAGTGAGCAGGCACCATCCAATCTGCTGGGGGCCTGGCTGAAACAGTAAGGGGGTAGCTTTATTAGTGTTACACCTTGCCACGGGCTTATTGTGGGACTTTCCAGACTCCATAATCATGTGATGCCTTCACAAATCCCCTCTCATCTCTCATTCTCTCTCCACTCTTCCTTCAGTTCTGTCTTTTTGGAGAACTTAATACATGGCAAAAAGATAGGCATGAGAGGAAAGAGTAGTAAGGAACCCCTTGCAAAAGCAGTATTTTAAGGGAATAGAAAAATATTAGAGGACTTATGTGGAATACATCACAATGTTTGTCACTTATATAACATGCTGTGTATGCTTAGAATTAGCTCAACTCATTTTCTGAACCATATGTTAGAGTCCTTTATCAATTAGAGATTGAGGGATAGGGTAGGGTATAAAAAAAATGAAAGGTGGTTCCATTAAAAACTCAGTAATCTTATTTTGAGGCATATACCTCAATAGTTGTGAATCTTTCAAATAAACTTCAGCACAAAATAAAAAAGGAAAGAGAAGAATTCTTTCATACTTTCCCTAAAACATTGTGTTTTTCCGTGTCTTGAAGTCTGTATTGGTTAAGATGCTTTCAGAATACAGGTAATAGAGAAACCAGCAAGATCACTTAAATGATGAAAAGGATTAATTGGCAAATGCACCAGAAAAGTCCAGAGTTGATCACATTTCAGGAATTGTTTGAAAAGGGCACTAACAATACTTTTCTACATTTTTTTCCCCTGTATATCCTCACTTGTGTGTGTCCATATGTGTTTCCCTTGGTTTCCTTTGTGGTTGAAAGATGGACCCCAGCATTGGGTTTGTGCTTCCTCAGGCAGATACAGGGAAAAGGAGACCAATGCATGTGCCGTGTGAACTTGGAGGTTGACCTAGAACTTTTAAAAATAGGGGATGCATCAGGAAGAGGGAAAAATATGTTAATGTCATGTGATAATTGGGTATATATGTAATGTATATGCATATGTGAGCAATTCCCTGATACAGGAATTAAACATTTAAAATTTGCCAGAAACCAGGTTCTTGCAATCACTTAGTGAAGAGAACTAGTATAAAGTGTTTACTTAGCCACTGAATCAATCCTATTAATAATATCATTAAACTTTTATATGTGGTTGTATATTTTTGGTCTACTTGATGAAAATTTGAAATATATGGAAATCTCCCATGGCTCCTGTGTTTTTATTAATTTATACTCATTTTTTTTTCTAACCGCTCTCAGGTCATATACGTAATAATTCTATGTTAAATGACAAATAAGTTTGAGTGTCATTCTTCAGAGTAGAAAATGCCCTCTGTCAAAAACAAAATGGGAACTACAGGCGTACAGGAGAGAAAAATGTTCCAACTCAATCCAGGTTAATACAGAAGATGTAAAGTCTCCATCTTTTTTAATGGCTGAATAGTATTCCATGGTATACATATACCATGGCTTGTTAATCCATTCCTCAGTTGGTGGGCATTTAGCTTCTTTCCACATTTTGGTGATTGTAAATTGAGCTGCCAATAAACAGTGCAAATATCCTTATGATAAAATGATTTTTTTTCTTCTGGGTAGATGTCTAATAATGGGATGTAGAATCAAATGGGAGGTTTATTTTTTCTTTTACCTCTTAACTCGTGTTCCAGTTTTTGTTGCTATAAACAAATTAATGGTTTCAATTAAAGAAATGTAGCACAAAATTATGTGGTTATAAAAATTCAAACACCATTGGGCTACATATGAGTAAGTAACCGATCTCTCTTTGCTTGCTACGTTGTGCACTCACAATTGCCAGATTCCCAGAGATACTCACATCTCCCAAAATGCCGTACACAGACACACACTCTCACGTAATTTGTATTTCAAATGAGATCATACTAAAATACATTTGCCTTTGATTACGCAACCTTGGTTTGGCCAATTAAATCCTCTTCCACTGGATGTAGTATATGATTTTCCTTGTTCCTTAAATGGCTTCATGATAGTCTATGTTTGTTGTTGTTAATTTTTAAAATAGTTTTCTATTAATAGACAGTGAAAAGATTCCCCTTTTTTCTATGACACATTACATCCATCGATGATGAATTACTTTTGCTTGTCTGCCGTGGTGTTCACTGCTAAAATTTCTGCAGCGCTGTGTCCCAGAAGTGGATTGTCTGACTTCGAGATAATTTTTACACAATTTTTATTTTTTCCTTGGTAAATTGCTTATTTCTATTCTTTGCCTATTTTTTCCTATTGGCATATTTGTCTTTTTCTTACTGCTGTACAGGAACTTTTGATATAATATAGATATTAATTATTTTCTAGTGTGCTTATAGCTTCAGCATTGACTTTAAACTTTGTATATGGTATTTTTATTAAACTGAATTTTAAATTTGGTGATCTTGGTTCTTACGCTTTGTATCTTATAAATTTATTCTTCACCTAAATATAAGTGATATATTACCAGTTATAATGTATATCAATATATATAATATGATATATATCACTTATATGTATATGTTTCATTGTTTATGTTTAAACATTTGTTTTTGTATTTACTTCCTTATACTTAGGTTTAGTTTTGAGTACAACTTGATTTTTTTCTCAAATAGCCATTTGTCTCACAGAAGTTTCTGAATTATCCTTTCTCTATTGATAAGAATTTATACATTGAACTCTCAACATGAGTATGGGGTTTTTTTAAATAAATGTTTCTGCATTAACATCAAACTGTTTTAATTACTGAAACTTTATTGTAAGTTTTGAAATTCCTTACCATTTTTATTTCTTAAAAATGTATATGCTACCCTTGGGTACTTACTTTTTTAACATAAACTTTAAAATCAGTGTGCTATTCCCTAATCAGAAAAGAAATACATGTTAAAAATTTCATTGGGATTGTATATTAGTGTCAAGATTTGGAAGACCTGTCTTAGCCAATTTCAGATTGATATTATAGCACAAATCATCAGTGTCTTTGCAATGCATTAAAAACCCAGCTCACATAAATTACTATGTAAAACTAAAAGTGTTATTAAAGTTTATCTTGTGAATCTTTGCAAACTACAAAAGCAAAATAACCATTTTTAGGGTAAACATAAGCTATCTCTTTACCTTTTGCATGATTAATTTTGAGCCTGAATATTATAGAATGGATAAGGAGGATGATAATTTTAAGCTTAATTTCATCTTGATTACATACATAGCAGCTCATTCATCTGGAACCAAATGTTATACATATAGTTTTATGAGACTGAAAATGTAAGTGAAAACAAGTAAAATTGTATTACTACCTTTTTGTGAATACACGTATTACTTTCCTTCTTTGTTAATAAAAAGTTCAATGTATAGGGTCAGTTATACATAGATTATGTATCGAATAACAATTTTATTGGCAGTATAAGATTTGTTAAGTACATATTACAATGTAATAAAGCACTTTAGCTATAATTTTTTGTCACTTGATCTATGCATTTTTTTTTTTTTTTTTGAGATAGAGCCTCAAGCTGTCCCCCTGGGTAGAGTGCTGTGACATCACGGCTCACAGCAACCGACAATTCCTGGGCTCAAGTGAGTCTCCTGCCTCCACCTCCCAAGTAGCTGGGACTACAGGCACCTGCCACAATGCCTGGCTATTTTTTGGTTGCAGCCGTTATTGTTGTTTGGTGGGCCCGGGCTGGATTCGAACCCGCCACCTTAGGTGTATGTGGCTGGTGCCTTAGCCACTTGAGCCACAGGGGCTGAGCCAGTCTATGCATATTTTAAAGTTAGTTATCATAGTCATTTATTATTCCCTAAACTGATTCACTGTTAACATTTGCTGTTATATTTTCAGATAACTTTCTATTAATTTGCATACGTGTGCATAATGTCTGTATTTCTTAAGCAAAATGTTATTTTTCACGTAATGGATTATCATAATATATAAAAATTCCTTAGTTGATAGATAGCTAAATCATCTAAATTTTTTACAGTCATTTAAATCTATCACAAGAATGGAAAGGCAAGTATCCAACGTACCCATACTAATATGAAGCCAGTAGACCATCTAATATACACCCACATAAGAGAAAAACTCAATTTGATTCACGTTGCGGGGAGGAGGAACAGGGGAAGGGAGAAAGGGGTTCCTGTGCTCCCACTGAATGGGCACAATGTAAGGGTTTGTGGCCCACCTCTGGGGTGAGGGACACAACTACAAGAGGGACTTTACCTAATAAATGCAAACATGGTAACCTAGTTGTTTGTACCCTCACATTAACCTAAAGTGAAAAAAAATGTTTTTTACTGTTTTGATGCTTTAATACATACTTTTGTACACATTTCTTTGAGCTCATACTCAAGTATTTCTCAGGGATAAATTTGTAGATGTTAAATACCTATATCTATGTGCAGACACATTTTAAATTTTGATTGATTCTGCCAAACATCCTCTAAAATGGTTGTGACATTTTATATTCTTGCCAGTAAGGGAAGGTCATGCCAACAGTGAATTTTTGTGAGTTTTAAAATGTATGTCATGGTAATGGTAAATTTGAATTCCTGTAATTCCCAAAGATTTGATCCTGTCTCTAGGTTTATTTGAAATTCGTTTTCCTTCTGTGAATTTCTTATTCATATGTTCCAACAACATTTTTGTACCTTAAAAATAAATTGTGGAAGTCCTTCATATGTAGTGCACTATAATCCTCATTTTTTTTTTTAATTTTAAGAGATTTTTGTTTTTCACAATTGGAGGATTCTTTTAGTCCAATTATAAAATTTTAGGGCTCTGGGTTTTTTGTTGAAAGCTTTTCTATCAAGATAGAATTTCCCAGATTTTTTTTTTCTAAAAGTTTACAGTTTTATTGTTTACATTTATATCTTTAGTGTGGTAGGAATTCGTTTTTTCTAAATGAGCGATAGAGATCTGTTTGTAGTTTGCCAAATGTCTAGCTGATTGTTTCAATGCTATTTCCCCAGTGATGTGAAATGTCACCCTTATCATACATTAATTAATTCCTTGTATATGCAGGGATCTGTTTGTGCTGGTTAGTTCCATTTATCTACTTCACCATTCTTTAGGTTCTGAAACATTGTTATGTTTCGGCATTTGGGTGAACCACTCTTTCATGATTATTATTTTTTATTTCTTTAAGACTTTTTAAAACCTATTCTGCCCACTTGCTTAATTGAATTGTATAGTCACTGTGTAAAGTCCTATAAAATTTCTGTTTGCATTTGATTAAAGTTCCATTGATTTTATAGATTTTTTTAAGGAGCAGTCATAGGCTTCCAGTACTTTTACACTCAATCTAAAAAACATGGTGTTCAGATTCCATAGTGTGTCAAGTTTAAATTTACTAGCTTATTTATATATCTCTAGTATGCTCATTCTCATGTGAGTACATAGGAATTGTATAATTTTTGTTTCTGTTATAAATTAGATACTTCTGAAAATAACAGAAAAAAAAACTTCCATCAAAAATTGTTGTCCAGGCTCGGCGCCTGTGGCTCAATCGGCTAAGGTGCCAGCCATGTACACCTAAGGTGGCGGGTTCGAATCCCCAGCCCGGGCCACCAAACAACAATGATGGCTGCAACCAAAAAATGGCCGGGAGTTGTGGCGGGCGCCTGTGGTCCCAGCCACTTGGGAGGCAGAGGCAGGAGACTCGCTTGAAAGCCCAGGAGTTGGAGGTTGCTATGAGCTGTGATGCCATGGCACTCTACCCAGGGGGATAGCTTGAGGCTCCGTCTCAAAAAAAAAAAAAAATTGTTGTCCACTTTCTGACATAGTCAACTGCTATCACCTTTCATCTGCAAGTCTCAGAATATGTTAAAAAGTATAAGTGACATTTCAAAACTGTGTAAAAATCAAGGATCTAATATTTCATTTTTCTGTTACGAAAAAATCTTGTCTGGTAATGTCAATAATATAACTGGCATTTCCTTTTTTATTCCATCTTCTTGTTCTATCTTGTCTGTCAAAAATTTTTGTCTTGTTCTATCTAAAAAAATCTTCTATCTTGTTCGTCAAAAATCTTGTCTTGTTCTATCTACAAAATCTACAAAAAATCTACAAAATCTACAAAAATCTACAAAATCTACAAAAATCTTCTATCTTGTTCTATCTTGTCGGTCAAAAATCTTACCTTGTTCTATCTAGAAAAATCTTCTTGTTCTATCTTGTCTATCAAAAATCTTGTCTGGTAGGGTCAATAATGTAATTGGCATTTCCTTTTTTATTCCATCTTCTCGTTCTATCTCTACATCTTATCTGTTCCTGTTACCCATCAGAGGTAAGGGGCCTCCTTTCCATCAAGTTTTCTCTATCCTTTGGGTAAAAAGAAACTCATTACATAGTGTATAGTAATTTTATTGTGCTTAGGGACAACTTCATTGAATGATTTACATAGCTCGAGGGTGAGAAATATAAGAAAAATCAGACTCAGATAATCATATTTTCCCAACCTTCCTGTAGCATCCCTGTTCAAATGTGTCACCACCAATGCTGTGTTAGTGGCATAATAATTGTCCATGGTTGTTTATTTTTGGAAAAAAATTAAAATGAAATTTTTTTTTTACATCCTGCAGCTTTTATCAATAAGCTTTCTAGGCTGTGGTATTTCTAAAATCTTGGGTACGGTAATTCTGAGCACAGTCATTTTGGGGGCATAGCCTGAGAAGTAGCATTTATGTGTTTCAAGTCTAGTTCGAAGTTGCATCAATCACCCGATGACTAAAAGTCAGGGGTAAAATTGATAACATTTAAATTTAGTCTTTAACTGAATTTAGTATCACATGGGCTGTCATTGGCACTTACGTATATGTCTCATACTCTCAGGCCTCAGTGTATAAACATCAAAACACAACCCTCACCAAAAGATATAAAAATAAGAACTCAAATGTTTTCAAACACTTAATAAATTTGAAGTACATTTCATACCTACCATCAAGACTATATTATGGCATTCTAAGTGTGGAATAATATGGAGGCTTTAAAAGCGTGGATAATGCATTTTCAATTATTAAGGAACACCCATAGTGAAAGGGTAATTAGTTTGTCCTGATTATGACACATTAGGTTGTGATGCTGTATGCAGAAATTTTGTTTAATTATAAGCAGAACAGCCCGGGATTTGACATGATGACAATGGCTAGACAAATAAAGTTTAAGTGCTTTTCAAGCTGTGCTTGTTTTATTAATGTCGAGCTGTGGTCTTTGCTGACTTCTGGTCTCTTGCCTAGGAACTGACAGGAGAAAGTATATGTCTCTGGTTTCTACTACTGATGGTCGTCTAATCATAAAGCCAGGACACCTTTTTCTCCTATAACCAAGGCAGTATTATGAATCAACTTTTCACAATGTCTCTGCCTAAAAAATTACAAGGAATTCTTTTTGTAGTTACATATTCAATTTCTTATAGTCTTTTAGAGTTCTCATTTGATGAGTTCTCATTGGTGCACCAAAAAATTTACAAACTTCCTCGATCTTCCTAATTACCTGTAGGATCAATTTGGTGATCTTCACTTTACAGAAATGACAATTTCTTGTAGTTGTTGTATATGAAAATCACAGCAATTTTGAGGTGCTGCATGAGGCTATGTTCTTGCACAGAGAATTGCCTTTGTTTCTGGTGCGCAGGTGGTTTAGGGGAAGAAGCCTTCAGTCTCACCTGGGATTGAGTTGATTTGCAGCTTTATTGAAGTTTTTGTGAGAGCTTTTCCATTTCCAGCTGCCATGACTCCTGTAGCATAACCTTTCATGAATCTCAGTGAAAGCTAGAGTGTGTGCTGGGCTTCTGAGTCCCCCGAGAAGTCCTTCTGAGTCCACAGAACACTGTTGAACTCTGCTCAGCGTTGCAGCCTTTGAGTTGCTGTTTCCTACTTATAAACTGAGCGCAGGTCTTAGGAAAAAACTACACCCGATGGGCATTTGCGTTGTTTCCAATCACTCTGATGTGAAACTATTAGATGAACAACTACAAGAGAAAAACAGAAATTCAAGAAGGGGGGACCACAGGGGATGTGTGGGTTTGGTACGCTCTCACCTAATGGGTATAGGGCACCCATCCTGGGTGAAGGGCTCAGCTATAACTTGGACTTTCCCTAACAAATGCAAACAATATAACCTAATCATATGTACCCTGATATTTACCTGAAAAAAACAAAGATACACCTGAGGCTGTCAATGCACTTGGTGAATGTTTTTGCTTGAGCAGTGAAGAGGGACACAGAGGTGAAGGGAAAGCCCAGGGTGGATAAAATAGAAGAAGGCAAGTCAGAAAATGAGACAGTGGGTTGTGGCTGAGTAACTGGCATTGTCAGGCAGCTGGGGGAATTTTAATGAAAGGACAACACTATTCAATTTTAAGTTATTTATCTTGCTACAATTGAAAAAGTAATAAACGCTCTGTCTTACCCAAGAGATTAGTAGAGAATTTTGTTACACTCTAGTCTATAATAAAACTTATGATAACTGATTTAGTTTTTTTTTATTCTTTTCTTCTTGTTTTAATTGTGGGAAGTGGCTGTTTCCCAGGTCTGGTTGTTCTATGAGCCAATACAGAGGAAATGCAGGCCAGCAAAAGGCAGTCAACAGAACGCTGCTCCAACTGAGCTAATTCAGGACTAATCACTTCCCTGACCCAGTGTAGAAATCTGGGGGAGGTCGGCAGACTTTCACAGATACAGGAGGCCTGTCTGGAAAGTATCCAGCTAATAATAAGAAACAAAAAACAAAAAAAACTACAATGTGGCTGGATAATTTCCGGACAGCCCTGATAGAACACAGATGATTCAACCCACTCTCCTTTCAATCTTCAATTCTCTAAGCTTTACGATTTTCATGAATTAAAATTTTAAGCTAATCACATGGGCCATAAAAAGAAGGTGCTTTTTCTTATTTGTCACAAAGAATACCCACATACATATTTACAGCAGACCTCCTGACTTTAAATTTTGGTTCTGCTGCGTTTGACCTCTGCAAAGTTATTCAGTTTATCTCCGTCTCAGATTTCTTAACTGGAAACCCGAGATAATCATAGTCCCGAGCTCAGATGGTTGTGATGAAGAGCAAATCAAATGAAAAGCCTCCCAGACACAGCAAGAATGCAAATGGTGCTGACAGTGACCACCGTTTTTACCTCTGGAGTGGGGGTCTCCGTCCTCCTTTGCATCGGAGTCACCCGTGGAGTTTAAAAAACAGGTGCATGCTCGGGTTCTACCCCAAACACTTAATCAAAATGGCCAGAATCAGAAACTGGGTGTGCAAAGAATAAAACCACACCGTGGGGATCCAGAGATGGAATCAGCTCTGAGAAACACCCCTAGGAAATGTTCCCAGGGGGAAAAATGGAAAGATGAGCCAACATTGTGATCTCCTGGGGGAATGATATCACCAGAGAGATGGGACGCAGGCTGCCAGCCTCCAAAGCTGTGGATAACAGAGTGAGTACGGCCCCAAAGTCAAATGGAGATGTGGAAACCCAGTGGTCTAGCACGTTTCTGGATCCAGCTGGAACATGCCCTTGAGGAAAGAACGTCAGGTTGTCTTTGCAGCGGCTTCTTACTGAAAGACAAAAGCATTTTTCTCTTTGAGAATGACTTCAAGCACCCAGAGGTCGCAATGGGTGCCTAGGGTCACGAAAGTGTTTATAGGAAAACTCAAAACTGTCTTTTTTCTTCGATGCCAATCTACCCATGATTGCTTAATTCTTCTTCTTCTTCTTCTTTTTTTTTTTTTTTTTGCATTGTAGAAGGCTGGAGTGACAGCAGCAATTACATCCTGATCCTGTGTTGAGGTGGACCTTTTCCAGATAGCTGTGATTTCCTAAATTCCCTCTTGCCTGACGCTGATGACTGTTCCACTGTTTGTGCAGCTCAGGCTGACTCCCATGACACGGAGAGCTCTCTGACGGTTGCTCAGATTCTTCCATGGTTCTTTACGACCGTAATTACAGGATAATAAAGGCCGCACTTGGTGACTGGCGTTCAGTATTCTGTAATGTGCTTCTCGGTTATTTTACTCCTGTTTTAGCTAGTTGAGCCTATTTCTGGCATACCCCAGACTCCAAAGACGGAGGTAATTTCTGAAGCGATCATTGTACTTCACCTACAACACTCTCTCCTGGCCTTCTCTGTGCAACCTGAGGATAGGCTGATGACATTCATTAAGAAGGCAAAAACTTATACATGGATTACTGTACTCCCAACATCTATCAAATTCTTGTTTAGAGAAGGACAGAAGAATACAATGACAAAAAGAATATTTCATGAGACTGTTGCCAGACGTGCGTGCATAAAGAAAATGGGAAATTATAGCTAAATGTTATTTTATTTTTAAAATAGTCATTACAAGAGTTTACATGTACAAATGTAAAGTTGTGTTTACAATTTTTTCTCTGTTAAATATAAAAACATAAAATAGGAGTGTGCTTATATTTCCTGTTGATGGTGAACTTTTCCTATTTGTGACACCCTCCCTGTACTTTGAAGGTAGATTATCCTTTGGAAGTTTACTTAACATTTTTATTCTTCCATCTGTAAAATGAGAATAAATCATAGTAAGTACTGCATAGAGTTAGGGTAAGTCACTGAGTTTTATTTCCATTCCATTTTATTTAGTTTTGTTTAGTTGTATTTTTGTTTTATTCTATTTTATTTATAAAACACATGTAGTAAGCTTTACATTAGTGTTTGTTAAATAGATTAAAAAAAAAAAAACAAACTAGGGCTGTGAATGTTCATGGCCCAATTGAGGAACCAAGCCTGGCTTCCTCTCGTGATTCTTGCCTGGCTTTTAAATTAGCTGTTAAACTCTGACCTTCATATCTAACTTATTCTTCAGCGCACAGAGTTTGACTTTTCCTGAGTCTGTCAAAAGTGAACGTAATCCTCATGCTTGCTATTTTCGTGAGTATTATTTTATTTTTATCTAAAAGGGCACTTGTTACAACTGGATTACTCTCTCTGTGTCTCCCTCTCTCTTCCTCTCCCTGAATGCACCACGAAAACCCATGTGAGGACAAAACCAGGAAGGGGCCCTCACCAGATACCAAATCGTTTAGCACCCAATCCTGGACTTCCAGCCTCCAGAACTGGAAGAAAGAAATTCCTGTTGGTTAAACCACTGAATTTATAGTATTTTGGTGTACTGGCCTGGACGGACTAGAATAGTTGGCTTCTTTATTCTGAGGCCTCACCCCAGTATGGAGTACCAGAGCTCCTTCAGAAATTATACAGAGTAAATCACCAGGAATAGATGCTGAATGGATGTGCCATTTGCATTCTAGGTCTTTAAAAATGATGAATCCCAGTGCCATGTATGTGTGGTCTCAGAAACTGAGAAGTCGGTACTGGATAGCAGGCTCCTGTCCACATGTCCAGATTCCCTCCTACTCCTGGCCACATCAGCCCTTCACTGAGCGAGTCTGTTCCCCAATCTTTATCCTGGGCTTCAGTGACTGTGTACTTAGACCCTTCCCCACAGATACAAACACACAAGACCATTTTATCTGCTACACCTTCTGTGTATCCTTGACTGCAGTGAATTTGTTATGCTACTTTGTCTCCAAACACAGGATGTTGGTTCTTGGATGTGGCCATTGTTCCCTGCTGCTTTTCCCACCTAGAATTTCCTCCCATTCTTCTCTGTCAAAGTAAACTCTGTTCCCCATTTAGGCTGCATCAATTAGGATACATTTCACTTATAAGGAGCAGAAAACTCAACTAACAGCAGTTAAACAAATAAGAGGTTTATTTGTCTAATGAAACAAGAAAATTGGAAGTCAGATGTCTTAGTCTGGTAGAATAGTTGAGCGGTTTCCTCACGGTCCTGAATTCCTTTTATTTTTGCTTTGTGTTTTTCATCCTCATGCCTTCAATACAGCTGTTTGTCCCTCTAGGCATTATATCCTATGTCCCAGGCAGAAGAAGAAGGAAGGAAAAATACCAAAAATTGCAAAAATTTATAGCAGTGGCCATTTTAGTCTGGTAATGGCCTTCTGGCTGGAAGTGAGTTGCATGGGCTAAATCTAGATATGGGGAATTCTGCAAAGGTATCCTAAGACTCCAGTCTCTATTTCAGAGGAAATTAAGAGACAATAAGACTGTGAATGATTTTCCCGTAGCTAACTCATAGCATCCAAACATTCAGCTTCTAAATTTCATGAACTCCAGAAACACTTATTAGTGGCAACAATTTTTTTAATGTAACCTATGAAATGACACATTTAAAAAAAATGATATGTTTTAGTTCTTTGGATTTGCAACAACGGTGAATTTCATCTTGTCATGGTTTGACTAGCAACTACTTCAATACAGGGGTGTCAAAAATATGTGTACACACTTGAAGAAAGGATGCAACTGTATCAAAATTATAATACTTAATATATACCGATAACAAAAGATGAATACAAGTCACGCTGAGCCCTCTTATAATTGCAGAAGTCAAATGTGACTTGAATATTACACATTTAATAGTCTTTTCCTTTCTTAAAATGTGTATACTTTTTTTTTCTTGCATCCTCTGTATTTCTTGAAAAGACACATACTCTACTGAAAGTATTTTAAGCAAATCAAGAGAAATTGGTGCAAAGAACACTGACAAGACTCATGATAATGATTTTACTGGCTCTTCTGTCTTCTAGCCGATGCTAATCAGTCCCTGGTTTCATAGGTGAGGTCAAAGCCAAGTGTTCAGAGCCAAGGAAGAGATAGGAATAAAAAGCCTAGAGGCAGGTGAGTATACAGACAGACGACTTGAGGGAGTGAAACAATATTGTTTTAAATCTTACTTTGTGTCAGTTGTGTATAAAGAAACATTATTTCATGTCATTCTAATTAGACAGCCAAGTGAATCTGAAGGAGGAGACGCAAAGGATTGAACCATTCGCATTAGATAATGTTAACAGAAGGTAAGAGAGCTTGCCTTGGCAGGCAGGTCTACCTCCAAAGTTATTGTCTTTCTGCTATTTTAGGATGAAAGACTAGTGGAAATTGTGTGGGCCAAGGGTCAGCAAACAGCTAGAATTATGTTTCTCAAATAACTATGGCAAGGACATTAATTCAGAGTTCATCCAGGTTAATCGTTTCTGACTATAAAGTAAATATCTAGGCAATTTCTTAGTGGTGAGAACATATTGGGGCCTTAAAGGGATTTTGTTTTACGGGAGGGCTGGATCTTTTCAAAATCAATTTGAGCCAGTGAAATGAAAGGCTGAAAAAAACAGAGCTTTATAAATAATGGAAGTCTTGACATCCTTTAGTACCGCAGAGCAAATAGTTCCACACTCTAATTACTGCTGGATGGTGTTTGAGTGTCTTTGGTGATGTTAATTAAAGAGTGGCTCTTGCATATTTTGCTTAAAATATCCATGACTCACGTCTACATAGCTAGTTTTTTTTTTTTCCCCAAAACTCATGCTAATAACTGGGAGGAAGCACAGACCAGACTACATCTGTACGTTTAGGTTCTTTAGTTCTTTGTATCAAGGAGCTGCAACAATGTATAATTATTTGTGCCAGGAGAAAGGATAGAAAGGTATCCTAAATGTCCATATTACACCTTTCTGTTCTTTTTTAAAATTTGTGTAAATTTAAGGGATGCAAGTGAAGTTTTGTTACGTAGATTGATGGAGTAGTGGTGAAGTCAGGGCTTTTGTACCTAGTAAATAATTTCTCATCTCTCACCTCTCTCACCCTCAAACCCTTCTGAGTCTCCAAAAACTATCAGTCCACAGTCTACATCCATGTGTTAACATACACACTGTGTAGCTACCACTTCCAGCAAGACCACGTATTTGACTTTTGTTGTTGTTTCACTTAAGATAATGGTCTTAAGTACCAGCCACGTTGCTGCATAAGACATAGTTTCATCCTTTATTATGGCGAATAGTGTTCCATTGTACTGTACACATACCATATTTTCTTTATCCAGTCATCTGGATACTTAGTAAATAGCTCCACACTCTAATTACTGCTGTATGGTGTTTGAGTGTCTTTGGTGATGTTGAAGAGTGGCTCTTGCATATTGGTTACTAAGTTGATGGATACTTAGCTTAATTCCACATCTTTGCTGTTTTGAAGACTACCGCTAGTTGATTATAGTTTTATTCCACTGTGGTCTGAAAAGATGCATGCTATGATATCTATCTTTTTGAATTTATTGAAACATGTTTTCTGGCCTAAGATACGCTCAATCTTGGATAACCAGGTGCTGATGAGAGGAATGTATATTCAGTAGCTTTTTGGTAAAAATGTTCCATTAAGTGTCATTTAGGCTATTTTTTTTTAAAGATTCCCATTAAAGGCCAGTGTTTCTTTATTTTCTGCTTAGATGATCTGTCCAGTTTTGTCAATGGAGGGGTGAACTCCCTGGCGGTTATGCTATAGCTGTTTATCTCTTGCATTTCCTTTATAAATCTGGGCACTCTTGGGGAAGGTGCATAGGTGCATAAAAACAATGGGTGACAAAAAATAGGCATACATTTTAAGAAATGAAAACAATTAGGTACACATTTTTTTTTTTTTAAGACAGAGCCTCAAGCTATCCCCCTGGGTAGAGTGCTATGGCATCACAGCTCACAGCAACCTCCAACTCCTGGGCTCAAGTGAGTCTCCTGCCTCAGCCTCCCAAGTAGCTGGGACCACAGATGCCCACCACAACACCCGGCCATTTTTTGGTTGCAGCCATCATTGTTGTTTGGCGGGCCGGGCTGGGGATTCAAACCCACCCACCTTAGGTGTATGTGGCTGGCACCTTAGGTGTATGTGGCTGGCGCCTTAGCCACTTGAGCCACAGGCGCTGAGCCTAGGTACACATTTTAAGAAATGAAAACATCATATTAAAACTGTAATACTCAAGTCATGTTTGACTTTTGTAATTATAAGGGATACAAGGTGCATTATACAAGACAACAAATGTTATTGGTATACCTGGGTCATTAGGAAAGTTTTGAAACAGACTGCATTCTATGGTCTGTTGTTTCATGTCCAAGAAACATAGTTGACAACATCCTTTCTGATTGCCTTGTATAACTTTCAGCTTGCTTGGCTTATTCTTGTTCCTGGGATGGCTTCATTTGTTTCTGTCCTCATAGACTTTAAGTTTTTGGATTTTTGTGTATCCATACACTTTCATCAGGACTCAAGTATATTTTTATACAGTGTTTTTCTCTCTTAAAATGTGTACACATTTTTGGGCACCTTCTGTATGTAGGATTAACATGTTGTGTTGACTTTCTCCCTTTATGAGTGCATAATGACCATCTTTTGTCTTTCTTTACCATTGTTAATTTAAATAATTCATAATTTTATAATTTTATCTGATACAAAAATGGCAACACCTGCTTTCTTTCAGTTTCTGTTTGCATGGAATATATTTTCCATTCCTTCATCTTGAATTTATGTAAGTTTTTGTAGGTTAGATGTATTTCCTGAAGAAAGCAGATAGTTGGGTTGTATTTTTTTCATCCATTCTGCCAGCCTATGTCTCTTGAGTGGGTCATTCAGAACATTCATACTGACTGATAGAATTTATATGTGGATGATCTGATTGGCCTGCTGGGTGGTACCTTATTGCTTTGTTGATCTCTTGTGCTGTTGTTTAATATGAGTTCTGAGTTTTAGCTCTTCGGGGGTTTTCTGCTGGTGGGTGTCTATTGTACTGATCCAGGTATAATATCGTTCTGAGTATGTCCTGCGGTACCTGTTTGCTCTTGACAGATTCCCTCAGTGTTTGCTTGTCTGCAAAATTTTTATTTCTCTTTCATATACGATACTTGGTTTTATAGTATACAAAATTCTAGGCTAACGGTTGTTCTTTTTAAGAAGACTAAAGGAGAAGCCCCAGTCCTTTCTGGCTTATAAGGTCTCCATGGAGAAGTCTGCAGTTAAACTGGTTGGGGTGGGGGTTTCCTATTTAACTGTTTTCACCCCTGGGGGTCACAGGAATTCCCGCTTTGTGTTGACTTTGGCCAATCAGATAATTATGTGTCTTGGTGACACCTCTGTGCAGTGAGTCTCCGAGATTTCTGTTGAGCTTCTAGTACTTAGATGTATAAATACCCAGCAATACCAAGAATTTTTTCTTCACGTATCTCTCAAATGGGTTTTCCAGCTTTACCCTCAGGGTTACCTGTGATTCTTATATTTGGTCACTTTACATAATCTCATATTTCTTGAGGGCTTTGTTTATTCTTTATTTTTTATTTTTGACAGTGTTGACTTAAAAGAATTGTCTTCAAGCTGCTTCATCTTCCTGGTCTAGTTGATTCTTAGCACTTTCCACTGTTTTGTATTTCCGTAAATGAATTTTTCATTTGTGTAAGTTTAATTGGTTTCTCTTTTTAATATGTCTCCTGGGTGAATTTTTCGTGCATTTCCTGATTTGTTTTCTGGCTTTCTTTGAGTTTGTTTTCCATTTTCTCTTGAATTTCACTGGCCTTCCTTACAATCCATGTTTGGAATCCTTTCTCATTTTCCAGCCTTGCGGTCTTAGCAGAGTGAGTTGTACTGGCATGCCCAGTTTAATCTCTGAGATAGTAGGTGGTACTTGTGCGTAACAATCAGCCACACCTGTACGACTGAGTCAGTCAATTCTCTAAAGGGCTGTGCAAATTGACCTCCCTGCCAGAAGGTGGCGCTTTCTAGATGGAACAACATTGTTGCTGTTGGGACCTGTGACCAACTGCAGCCCATCAGGAAAAGCACTGGAATGCCCCAGGTGATGGGCAGGACCCTGGAACTTCCCAGGGAACCCTTATTTTCTGCCTCAGTAGAGGCAGGTGGAGCAGTGAAGCTCTGTAGGGCTGAATCAGGTGAGCCTACTCCCTCAGGCTCCACAAAAGCTGTTAAGGGGGCTGTCTTAGCAGGGATCAAGGGCTCACTTTGGTGGTGGGGGGAGGCTATAAGGGAGGGGCTGAAGGGACCCCACTCAGCCAGAAAGTCTGCTCCTAGGTGCTAGGTTGCCAGGAGAGGGTTTTACTCTTCCCCCCTCTCCCCTGCTGTGGGTCTCCCGCTGGTATTTGCCAGCAGCTAGGTGCTCAGACTAGCTAAGCTCCCCAACCTGGTGCTATAGGCTGGGACCTTCCCTCTCCAGGATCCCACCCCAGGCTGAATACACAGCTTTCCTGTGCTTCAGAGTGTCTGGGACCCACACTGCACTCTTTTTTTCAGTTCTGCCCAGGTGGGCTTGTTTGCCTGTGGAGATCAGTTCCCAAATCTCCTCTCCATGCCTCCAAGCAACACAATGAAAACCTGGGGGTACGGGATCTGGCCTGCAGGCCTGTTCCTTGAAGATCAATCCCTGGCTGTGCCTAGGAGTATGCTGGAGTTGAATTGCCAGTGTGGTGTGCCTGAGCAAGCTTGATGTCCCTTAGCTCTGGGGTGTCCTGCTGTGATGAAACAGGTGGGCAGGCAGCACTGAGAAAGGCTGGTGAGTGGGGAGCTGATCGTCTGAGCACCCCTTAGTTGACTGCAGGTCTTTAAGAAGAAAGGTGTGAGCCCCACTTGTGGTAGCTACATCAACAGAGGGGAAGCTGTTGGTCCCAGGACCCTGGCTCCGTGGTCTCTCTTGGCAGCAGTGAGTGGTAGAGGTCGGGGGAGGAGAAGAGTCTGGATGGAGGAAAGCTGGCACTCTGGTCCTCTCCGTTCCTCTCTCTGGAAGGCAGCCCACCTGGAGTCATGCCGATCCTCTGGGTCCCACTGTCTCTTTATCTCCTGTAGTCTGGGCTAGAGTTGGGAAATGTTTGCCTTGGAACAAGTGAGACAAAAAACAGAGGGGCTGAAGCTCCCTGTGGAAGACAGAGGCACACAGTGTGTGGAAAGCTAATATGGTGCCTGTCATCATAGCTTGGGTGGGTGGCCATTAGAAGTGACCCCAAGGAAGCTGGCTGCCTGGTGCTTAGTCCTCAGGAAGCTCCCAGGGCAGCACTGGCAGCAGGAGGTTTTTGGACTCATTAAGGTAGAAGGGTTCATCTAGCAGCGCAAGACTTGCCTGCTGACTGCCAGAGATGTGAGGGAGGGAGGGAGATCAAAACTACCCCCCACCCCTTTCGCTGGACTCTATACCTCTCAGGGGTTGACCTCTGCTATTTGACTAGCTCCTCAGTTTGTCCTGCAACTTCTTCCTGTGGAATCCCTTGTAGGTTCACTTTGCACTTTGAATTACACCTGATCTCTGTTTGTTTCTTTTTCTTCTAAAACTTTTCCTTCTTTCTGAGACACTCTGGCAGCTGAGGTTTTGCATCTGCCATCCAGTTTCTATCCTCACTGCATATTATTATATCTAATGCATGTAAATGTTGCTGCCTAAAAACATAGAATTAATCAAAAGTCTAATTGGACTGCAGCCCATTACCCGGTCCCGAAATACAGAAAAAACACTAAACTAGAAAACTGGCCCTGCCTTTTACTTTCGGATGCTTCAGAATGTATTTTTGACTTTTCTAAGAAGTCGTATGAATAATTCAGTGAATACAGCTTAACACTGTTAAAAACGGATAAAGTATAATATTACAGAAGCAACTGCATAAACTTTCCGAAAACTTACAAAGGTCTTCAGTGTCTCTAATTATGTAAAATAATACAGTAGGTAGGCCTAGGAAATGACTCACTGAGCGTGTCAGCGTGCTCACTGACCCACTCGCGTTCCTAAACAGAAATCTGGACTCTTGCTAGGTAGTTACTTCAGCTGAGAAAACTTGAGGCAACTTCATTTTTGGAAGTAGGCTTTGCAACTCCAGCATGATTTGGGGGGAGAAATCAGGTTAATCAAAATAGAAAGAAAGCTCACCTAGAGACATGAGGTCTTTAGGGATGAACATTTCCCAGCTAAATGTATTTTCATCTTAGCAGCTAATCACTGACAATTTAAACCTTTCCAAACAGAAATAGAGAAAAACATTTTCTCCACTACATACTCATGAAAGACACATACAGTCAACACCACAGACTTCTTATTTTGAAGGAAGCTTATTTATATATTTGACCCTGAGTACAATGGAGGCTTGGGGCCCTGACTCAGATGCAATCAAAAATCCACATATAACCTTGACTTCCCCAGCATTTAATTACTAGTAGCTTGCTGCAGATCCAAAGTCCTACTGATAGCATAAACAGTGGATTAAAAAATATTTTTTATGCCATGTGTCTTATATATTAATACTATATTTTTCTTTACAATAAAGCTCAAGAAAAGAAGATGTGATTGAGAAAGTCATAAGAAAGATAAAACATTTCCTGTTTGTTAAATGGAAGTAGAAGGTCCTCACCTTGAGGGCTGGTCTTGCTGTCTGAGGGGTGGCAGAGGTGGAGGAGCTGGAGGAGCTGGGTGGGAGGCAGAGGAGACAGGCTCACTCTGTGCAACTTTCACTGAAAAAAATCCACATGGAAGTGGAGCTGTTCAGTTCACACCTTCACTGTTCAAGGTCCAACTATAGTTCCAAATCCTTTTTTGTTAACATATTAGGAATGTGTTGTCTAATTTCTTCTATTGCGTATTTCAACGCAGCCAAGTTTTAATCTTCATAGAGCTTTTTGTTTAGATGTAGGGCTGAGACGTTAACTCTAGACTTCTTTTTTTATTTTTTATTTCAGGTTAATGTGAGGATACAAATAACCAGGTCAACATATTTGAGTTTGTTAGGTACAGTCTACCTTGTGGTTGTATCCCACACGCAAAAAGTGTGCTACACGCCCCCACACTGTGCCCCTTCAGTGGGAACACCTCAACCCCCTTTACTTTCCTCTCCCCCCAACTTGAATAGAAATGAGTTTTTCTCCTAGGTAGGAACTCTAGCTGTCTTGATACCTATCCCCCTCTTCTTTCCCCATCCTTTGTTACCCATCCCCTCAACTTGAATGAGTTTTTCTCCTATATGGGAAATCTAGATTTCTTGATATTATAAGTTACTGTAGCTTGTTTATCCACCTAATAATCTATATGAGTCTAATTAATAGCATTTTAATGAGGCTCTACCTCCTGCAAGCATTAAGAAATCTGCTATGTTCTCACTCAAATGTTAGGAATCTCAAAATTATTGGTAAACAATGGAACACCTGTGCTATTGGCAAAAGGTAAAGTTAGAAGCACAGAACGTGAGAAATTTAAGAGTAAATAGTTCCCTTCTTTAAAGAGACTCCAAAGGAAACCTTTCGTGATAGACTACTAGAGATAGTTGATACTTTTTAATCATATTTACCAAATCAGAGTAATGCAAAGAAAAGTTTCATCAGAAGCACGTATGTGGGGAGTCATGTGGCAGGTAGACGTGGAGTCAAGGTTCTCGCTGTGTCATTTGTATTTTTGTGAGTCTTAAGACTTTGAAAATATTCTGTTTTTTGAGGAAAGGGGTGGCATATGCAACAATATCTGGAGGACTACAATGACAAGGTCCACCTCCTCCCTGGGTTAGAACAACTGGCTTTCTATAAGCAAGCAAACAAAAAGGACTAGGGATTGCTATAAAGAAAACTCTGTCAAGTTGTTGGTTAGTAGGTTATCTAATTTCCTTGATTGCATATTTCAAAGCAGGCAAGTTTTGGTCTGAGTTTAAGTAGAGCTTTTTGTTTAAATGTAGGGCTGAGAAGTTAATCATTTAATGCAGGAGTCACCAAACTTCTGTAAAGCACCAGGTAGTAAATATACTCCGTGTTCAGGGCCACGTAACCTTTGTTGCAGCTACTCTAACTCCACGGTAGTAGGATGAAAGCAGCAGTCAGTGATGTATAAGTGAATGATTATTGCCTCATTCCAATAAATGTTTATGAAAACATGAGGCAGGGAGGATTTGGCCATTGGGACATAGTTTGCTGACTGTTGTTTGATATCACTTTCTGTTAAGGGGAATTAAATAAAAAGTGATCATCATTTTAAAAGGTATGATTTTTAAAAACTCAATAATTCTACAATATTTTAAATTCTACAATAGCTCATCCTGGGTAGGACTTTTTATGGAAACAAAACAAATCTTTATGATTGCTGATTTATCTGTCTATATAACCCTGAGGCCCATTCCAACTATGTGGGTCTCTAGGAAAGTTTTGAGACAGACTGTCTTATGGTCCATTATTTCACTGTCAAGAACCACAGTGAACAGCATCCTTTCTGATTCACAGTGCGAATTTCACCTTGCTCAGCTTATTCGGGTTGCTGGAAGGGGTTCATCTTTTTTTGTCAGTACAGATTTTTTGTTTCTTGATTTTTATGTATCTCAAAACTTTTGTAATGACCTATGTGTAAGCATCCTCAAGACAGAATCGGTGTACTTCATTTCTGTATTTCCAGCACATAGCACAATGCCATCACTAAGTAGGTACTTAGTCGAGTTTTTAACTGAAGCTTCAAGTGTTTAAACATTTCTGAAAATCTTGAAAAAAGGAAAACGTTCAAAGCCTTCTTTTCATACAATGACAATACAAGTTTTTCTTGCCTTTGGAAACATTTTTATTGCTGGAGTGCAAAAAAGTTCTTGACTTAAACCTTTTATTCGTGGGTTCCATGTACTCAGAGACTCAGACCAGATAGATGTATGTTGGAGTGCCATCAAATACAGTCTCTGGGGAGCTAAAATCCAATTTGGCAATATTGTAAAGATTCTGATATCTGTGTGGTCCTGCAGGAACAACTTGCAGGGTGAGGTCTGATTCCATTATCAAGCCCTTTTTTTGGTGAGAGCAGTAAATATAACCAGGGTGTAGGAGGTTTGCTTAAAGTTTCAATGACAGTTGGTGAACAGAAAATGTGGACTGGAAAATTTTCCAAGGAGAAAAATATATGCCTCACTCTAGGAGACTTTTTTATAATTATCATTTAATATAGAGAGGTTATAATTTACAGCCACAGCTGTTAAGTGAGTGAACCCCATAGTCAGGGTCAGGAACGTTTTTTCAGGAGCTGAATATCTTTTATGATGAAGATGAACAATCTGTGGGAGGTAATGAAAAGATAATTTCATTTATTTTTTTCTTTAGAAATGTCTCTATGCTTATTGAGTGGGTCTGATTTCTCTTCCCTGACTGGGAGTCCTCATCTGATTAATCTTTGAAAATAGGAAGCCCTGCCATTACAAAAAAAAAAAAAAATCCTATTTCTGAGCTTAACAATGTCTTATTCCTATTAGATTTATATTCTCTTCTGAAGCAAAAATAAGATACGTGCAACAAAAACTTTGAGGACAACAGGCATTAGGCAATGAAAGACAGTGATGTCTGAAATAGAGAAAACAGAATTTCCAGGCTTCAGGGAAGGAAGGGGGAACTCAGGCAGGGCCTTGTGGACATCCTAAAGTGAAGAAATGGAGCTAAGAGTTCAAGGTGATGAAATTTGTGGAAAAGAGAGAGCTATACAATTAAAAAAAACCAAAACCCTTGAAGTTTGCAACAGGACCCCATAGATTATTCAGCCAACTACTGGTCATCTTCTGCATGAGAGCAAGCAAGCAGTGGACCTGAGTCTAGGGAAAGGGTTAGCAACATCAGTATATGGCCGTCAGTCAAGGATGGGCGTGTCTGTTCTCATTAGCCAGAGTGGGAAACTTCACAATTAATTGGGTATTGGATACATCATTCAGCAAGGCCTTGCCTCAGAAGAATGGAGTAGACACTGTACCTAAAGTAGACACTGTTTTAAATATCCAAATACTAAAAAACTTAAGTAGACAAATGATACTGAATTGGTAGTTACAAACCTCCTCACAAAGAAACTTTGGGTTCAGATGTCTTCACTGAAGAATTCCCCTAAATATTTAAGGAAATGTTCAATTCTGACTAACAGTGTGTACATGTGTTCCCCTTCATAATCTCACGGGTATTTATTATTGCCTATATTTTTGATATAAGCTGTTCTCACTTGTGGGGTGAGATGACATCTAATAGTAGTTTTTATTTTCATTTCTCTGCTGACTAATGATGTTGAGCATTTTTTATACACCAATTAGCTATTCTTATGTCTTCTTTTGAGAAATATCTATTCTGATCTTTTGCTCATTTTTTAATCAGGTTATTTGATTTTTTTTCCCTGTTGAAAAAAATTAGAGCTCCTTATATATTCTAGTTATTAACCTCTTGTCAGATGGGTAGTTTGCAAATATTTTCTCCCATTCTCTTAACTCACTATGATCCCATTTGTCCAATTTTCTGTGGCTGCCTGGACTTTATGGGTATTACTCAAGAAGTCCTGGCCCAGACTAACGTCACAATACATTTCTTCAAAGTTTCCTTCAAGTGGTTTCATGGTTTCAGGTTTTATATTTAAGTCCTTAATCCATTTTGGATTTAATTTTATATATGTTGAAAGATGTGGTCTAGTTTTATTCTTTAGCATATAAATGTCTGGTTTTCTTAGCACCATTTGCTGAATACTCTGTTCTTTCCCACCTGTATATTCTTGGCACTTTTGTTGAAGATAAGTTCGCTATAGATGTGTGGATTTATTTCTGAGTTCTCTATTCTGTTCCATTGGTCCATGTGTCTGTCATGCCGGCACCATTCTGTCTTGGTTGCTCTGTGGTATAATTTGAAGCCAGGTAGTGTGATTTCTCTAATTTTGTTCTTCTTGTTCAAGATGGGTTTGGCTATTCTGGGACTTTTGTGGTTCTATATAAATTTTAGGATTGTTTTTCTATTTCTGTGGAGAATGTCAATTGCTATTTTGATGGGAATAGCATAGAATCTGTAGATTGCTTTGGGTAGTATGTACATTTTAACAATATTGATTGTCCCAACCCAGGCTTAGAATCTCTCTCTGTTTTCTGTGCTTTCTTTAATTTCTTTCATCGGTATCCTTTAGTTTTCATTATAGATTTTTTACTTCTTTGGTTAAGGGTATTTCTAGGTATTGTGTTTTATTTGTAGGTATTATATATAGGTTACTTCTTGGTTTTTTTTTTTCAAATTGTTTACTACTGGCATATAGAAATGCCATCATTCATATATTTCTGTGTTGATTTTGTGTCTCTGATATTTATTTAGGTTCTATTTTTTTCTTAGTCTGGCTATATTAATTTTGTTTATCTTTCAAAAAAAGATAAACTTTCATTGATCTTTTATTTTTGGGTGCGTGTGTGTGTTTCAATTTCATTTATTGGCACCTTGATATTTATTATTTTGTTTCTTTTCCTAATTTTGGGTTTGGTTCTTGGTTTTCTAGTCCTCTGAGATGCATTATTCAGTTGTTTGTTTGAAACTTTTTTACTTTTCTGATGTAGGCACTTATTGCTATAAACTTTCTTCTTATGAATGCTTTGCTATATCTCATAGGTTTTGATATGCTGATGTCATTTTAATTTCAAAAAAGTGGGCAAAAATGTCCAAAATATTTGAACTTCACAAAATACGATATACTTTTGGCATATGAACATGTGAAATAACATCATTAGTGCTTAGGGCAATGCTGAGAAATCTCAATGAGATACCACTGTGTGCTTCATAGAATGAGTAAAATTAAAAAGCAAGTTTTAGCAGGATGTGATGGAACTGGAATTCTCATATACTGTTGATAAGAATATAAAAAAATCACAACTACTTTGGAAAGCTGTCAGTTTCTTAAAAAGTTGGACACATATCTACCATAAAGCCAACCACATACCTACCAGGCAACCACCAGAAAATAAAGCATTTGTCCATGCAAAGACTTGTAAGTGAATATTCTTAGCACCCTTCTTTGTAATAGTCAAAAATTGGAAACAATCCAGTTGTGCTTTGGCTCATGAATGAATACATCAACTCCATGTACCCATGCAATAGAATACTACTCATCAGTAAGAGAGAATGAAGTATTGTTTGATATTACAACATCAGCTTGTCTAAAAATGATTATGCTGTGTGAAGCAAACCAGATAAAAATATTAGACATTATTAGTAATTCATTTATGTAAAATTAAATAACGGGCACTAATTTATAGTAAATGTCAGTGGTTGCCTGGAGACATGCTGGGGGTTTTTAGGAATATGATAGATCAGGGAATGATGTGTTGGTTAAATGCCTTTCCTTTGAGAACCCAGCCCACCAGGATTTTTAAACATGACCTCTGCTCCAGTTCAGAGATGTCCAGGCTGGACATAGTGAACCAAGTTTGAAGAATTGTTCCACTTAAAATACCAGTGGTATCTCTACCACTGGTCTCAGTTGAAATGTCTATTTTCAAGTCACTATATAACTAGAAATCAGTTCAGAAAACACAATTGAAAAACTTTTAAAGTCGTAGTTGAGAAGATCTGTTCTTAGAGAATTAGTGTGGATCTGACACAAATGTGAACCAAATGTGTTAGGACGCTTTATTTATCTCTTAGTTAATTCCCTAGTTGCACATGACTTTGGTAATAAATTTTAGGAGAATTAGCTTAAACATCTCAAAGTATCAAAATTAAAGAAAACCAGGTGGTTGGTAGCATGTGCCTGGAGTCTCAGCAACTCAGGAGGTTGAGGCAGAAGGATCTACTCCAAATGCTAAGATAGAAGAAGCTCCTTGGAAAGGCTGAGGTGGGACAATCTCTTGAGCCTGGGAGTTGGAGTCCATCTTGGACAATACAGCAAAAAATTAAATTCAAACTTAATTAAAATTACTAATTTGTCAGAGACTTTTATGACAATACTTGTTGATTGTTACGAAATAGTAATGCCTTGTCGTTCAGACCTACTGGCTCCAAGTGCTATCTCTTTAGGGCATCTGTTTTTGCTTTCCTTAGATAACAGGTGAATAGATCTCAAGATAATATTTCTGTGGCATTTGGATAGTGAGATGTGGGACAGAATCATAAACAACTTCACTTTTGTTCAGTTGATTTCCAGTCTTACATCACTGCCTGGTACCCCTGGCCCTGGCCACCAAAAGGTTCCTGAGCACTGGGAATAAGTAGCAAAATTTGTGTGGTTTGGGAATGCAAATTTCCCCTCTCTGTTCTCTGATAACAAATAGCAGAATAACCAAAAGGGAATGAAAAAGTGATTCCTACCCCTGAAATTTTTATGTTTAAAAATTTAGAATCTATATTTAAAAAAGAACTATTTGAAAATCTGCTCCACTATCTTTAGTAGCACTAGTGACACTTGTCACCGGAAGACAGAAACCATAAAAATATGTTATTAGTTCATTTTTAAATTACCTTCTCATTTCTGTCATCTCTGTAATTTCCTCTTCCAATCCCCTTTTTAGTACTTCAAAAAAAAAAATGAAAAATACTTGAAGTATTATTTATCTTTTCTGATTTTTCCCTTCTGTTTAAGCAAGTGCCTTGTGACGCCCATGGAATAAATTGTTCTGTAAAGCATCCTTTCCTTAAGATGGACATTTTGGTCCATTTCCTTGAGAAATATGAGCCTTACGTGCATGATAGTGGATTTGTGATTCACCACCAGGTTGTGATTCTAGATGTTGAGTTGAAATAAAATGTTACAATTGGAATTTCATTATTTTAGAAAAATGCCTTATTCTCGTGAAGTCTCAAAAATAGTAAGGATCAATCTGTGTGCTTGCACTGCTGTTTCTGTGATTAAGGTTCAAGGGAAACAGTGATAAGATATGGTGCTCACATCGTTGGATTTTGTACCTACTCTTGGCCTGTCACTGTTAAATTCTTCAAAATACAGATGTATTTTAATATATCTGCACTGATAAGACTTGGTGGGGCATGAACTCTGGCAATTTAAAAGGATGATTCTATTACATAAAAAGATGTGCCTGTGGGGTAATTTAAAACAACAACAACAACAGAACTCCCTCTTCTTTAGAAGCATGTTTGCAAACATTTTAACTGATGATGTCATCTGGAAGTCATATACTTAAACTGCTCTATCATCATTAATAAAAAAATTTATACTGCTGCTTTTGCTATGTGCTATGCTGAATAATCTAAGACCAGTGTTTTCCAACCATTTTTATCTAACCACAGACTTGAAGCTACGTTAGACTTCTGTGACATACTTAAATTATGTTGATCAAAAAAAAAATTTAAAAAGAATATGTATTTACTATGCTTTGAGATTCTTTGAAAATAATTCAGTTATGATCTTTAAACATTTCTGTGACATACCTAAGATCCTCTCATGGTACACCAGTGTACTGTGGCACACTGATTGAAACTCCTGCATCTAGATAATCATGTTGACATTAGTTTAATAGCACTAATTTAGAGAATTTTTGAGGAGTATATGAAATAACTTAAGCTGAGTGGTTTAACGGTATTCATTATTAGATCTAAATGCATTTTAGAAGTGATGAGAAACCATCATGGCTTGGAATGATTATTTTGAAACATTTATTCATTGACTCAGCACCTGTAGTTCAAGCAGCTGAGGCGCCAGCCACATATACCAGAGCTGCTTCAGCTACAGGCTGACCTCATACCTACTAGGCAACCACCAGAAAATAAAGTGTCTGTCCATGCAAAGACTTGTAAGTGAATGTTCTTAGTACTCTTTGTAATAGTCAAAAATTGGAAACCATTCAAATGTGCTTTGGCTCATGAATGAATAAATCATTGTTTGGCAGGCCTGGGCAGGTTCGAGTCTAGCCCAGGCCTGCCAAACAACAATGACAACTACAACCTCCCCCCCCAAAAAAATAGCCAGGCTTTGTGGTGGGTGCCTATAGTCCCAGCTACTTGAGAGGCTGAGGCAAAGGAATTGCTTAAGCCTAGGAGTTGGAGGTTGCTGTGAGCTATGATGTCGTGGAACTCTACCCAGGGTGACAGTTTGAGGCTCTGTCTCAAAAAAAAAAATTATTATTATTCATGATATGCAACCAAACATATTTCTGAAATATTCTCCTTGGGATGTAAATGTCTAATTGCAGCACTTTACCAGAAGTAATACAGTGATGAGCCCTTGCAACATCTTCACAATATGCCAAAATGTCTTGGCCTAGTTTGTAATAAGAGTTTTTACTACGTGATTCATTTATTTGGCAGTTCACATACTTCATGGCCTTGTCAGAGGCACCGAGCAGCAGCCTCCAGTGCCACAGTGCCACACTTATTACGGATGCAAAGTTTTGCATTTTTAACCTTCGAGGGCACGTCATTCCCTTGCAGTGTGGTGCAGTTTAAGTTATTTCTGAAGAATAAAGCTTAAGATTCATTTGCATTTACCTTTAAGGTACTACTGCAGAAGTATTTTTAAATTTATATTTTCACTTATTTTTCTTAGATTTTTTATAGTACAGAATTTTACTAATGTGTATATTATAGCTTATGTTTTTTCCCTATAATGTCCATGCTTATCAATTTATTTTTTACATAAGGCTCTAGTAAACATTGGCATTGACTTCCATGGATATAATTAATTGTGGTTGATACTGTTTTCTAGAATTCTAGAATAGAATAGAATAGAATTCTAATTCTTATGTATAATTAAGAAATAAAATTAAACAGTATTATATATCTTCTATTAAGGGGGTATGAGTAGTATTGGAAATTTCCATCCATGGTAACATCAGTGAGGGTTGTGATGGCAGAAACAAATGGAGAGATTTGACTTAGGAAGTAGAACTGTCAGGATTTGGTGATGCCTCTCCCCTGTCATTATTATCAATGACTTTAATATATTTCTTCCCCTCCCTCAAAGTGGCCTTCAAGTCTTTGATTTTAGGAAGTTTATCTTCCATCTCCAATCTGATCTGTTCATTTTCTAATCCACAGATGCCACTATTACTTTTTATCAGTCATCACTCTCTCTTATGTTAACTCCTCTGCTACGAGTGTCATGACCCATAATTGTAATCACTGTCTTTCCATATCCCCCAATCCTTTGTCCTTCTCGTCCTCTGCAGACACACCTGGCAAAACTCAACCCCAATTAAACTCCATGACACATCATGGGAACAGCAAATCACAAAACCTTGTTGATTGGTTTCACTGTAAATTGGTTATCATAAACCTCAAATGGGCACTCAGATGTATGTACCTAGAGGGTCCCGTAGGAGGCAGGAGCATCCACATGCCCACTCACCTGCACACACACAAACACACAAATAAGGAAGTAAATGAAAAGGAGATGTCAGGGAGACTACTATTGGGCATGGAGCACCAGATGTCTTGTAGGGAGAACAGAGGCAAGTTGGTTTGAGACAAAGTGATGAATTCAATTTTGTACATTTTGCAATTGAAGCAAATTTGGGACATCTTCGAGGAAATGAAAATACACACTTATAGTGATTTGAAATTTAGAGTTCAGGGTGCAAAAAACATTGATTTAGGAAATTCTGGTAAATCTAGGAAAAGAGGAAAACAATGAGCTAGAACTGAGTCTAGACAAACTGGGTGATGAATTGGCAAAGCTGAGGGTGGAAAGTAGAGAAATAACCAGAATAATGTGATGCCAGGGCACAGATGGCTTTAGGAAGGAATGGGTAGGGGGTCATCAGTGAAGAATGCCAGGGTGATATGAATTTAATAAAACTCTAAGACTAAAATATTATTGAACAGTGAGACTGTTGGTGACCTCAGGGGGAGAGGAGCCAAATTAGAATGGGTCAAAAGTTAGAAGTGAGGGAATGGAGACATGCTGACATTTTCTCAGGAGGTGATGGTGTGAAGGACAAGTCTGGGAGAGGACAGGTCAGTACCAAAGGGAAGGAGGTCGAGATGGGATTGTAGTTTGTTTCCTGTTTTTACTGTAGGAAAGATTGAGCAGTGAAATACAATCATAGCATAATTATTGGCATGAACTGCTCAGAAGAAAGAGAGGTAATCTGCATCCTGCGAAGAGGAGAAGTTGATAGTAAGAACATGGAAACTGGAGAGGGAAGTTAGAGGGAATTGCAGTTTATGGTGCATTGCTTGGGTGAAGGGAAGCCTATTGGGATCATATCGCCCCTGAGTTTTGGCTTCTGTCATTACTGACTGAGCTTCGCTAGCATCTCCAGCATAATTTAATACATTAGAACACAAGTTCATTCATTAATTTTTTACAAACTGGTTTTGAGGTTTTTCAGTGCATGGATATAATGGAATTTGTAGACCTCAAAAACTAAGCTATAGACTGAGGAGCATGGTGCCTGCATTTAGATATCCTAGGTTGAAACTGAGTTTAGTTCCTCAGTTAATGAGAAGGATAAAAACAGTAGGTACTGTTTTTCTAGCCCTTTACTACATGGCACACTCTGTACTTCACATATCTCTAACACTTTCAGCAGTTTTTTTAGAAGACTGTTATTATTTTATAGGTGAAAGAACAGAGGCTCAGATAATGAATCTAGGTATTATTTTGGTTCAGATTTTATCACAGGCATTATTAAACATACAAAAAAATAAAGAAAATAGTGTAAAGAATTCCTGTAGAATCCAGATTCAAGAATTACTGATATTTGCCAGTCTCATCTATGTTCCCTTGACTACACTGCCCCCACTTGAATGCTTCTCTTCATTACAGGCTCAGAGAATTTAATGCCTTACCCAAGTCCACCCAACCAAAAAAAGGCTTTTCAAGTACAGTAGGACCTCCATAGGTGACCACTTCCCTACACTGACCACCTCCTTTAGGTGACCCAATTTTCATAGACCAGACATGCACCGCATGTGTGTATCAGTACAGTAGGCCTAGTTCCTTCTGTTGACCACCTCCATACATTGAGCAATTTGTTACATTCTTGCAGGTGGTCAGTGTACAGAAGTTCTACTATATGCCCTCTGAGTTGAACACGAAGTGAGTCATTGGGGGTACAGATAAAAAGAACGTCTATTTCCTTTCAAAAGACATGACCATGAGCAACACTAAATATGTTTACCACTTTTCTACAAGAAATAACTTAGTTGATTGTTGTAATTCCAAGAGGTTGATAAGTGCTACTTCTGTTTCACATGTGGGAACTGAGTAGGGAGAGGATAAATGGCCCGCCCAGTAGTGGGAAAGGCGGAACTGTGACCCAGGTGGTCTGCTTCCAGAATTGGTACATTCAGATGGGAACAGCAACCTATAAATAGTTTGGAATGATTAATGATGTGATGAAAGGATGCAGAGGGATGTCCAACCTGCTGCTCATTGGGCAACATGCTGATTTTTGAAGACTGTTTTTGCTTATCTGTAGCATGGGATAACACAAAGGTATGCATAAACTTTTAAAAACTTTTTTTGCTAACCAGCTTTTGTTAGTGTTTGCATGTTTAATGTCTGGCCCATAACAGCTTTTCTTCTGGTGTGTGGCAGAGAAAAAAAAAGCTGGACACCTTTGATATAAAATAGCCTTCCAACTTCATTGGCCAGGCAGTAACCCTCTCTGCTATCTTTTTGATCTCCATATCCGGATATAATATCCCACAAGGAGTGGGACAAAATTCACGTCATCATTAGAACTGTGGCCGGTCGGGGTCTGTTTCTCTGGTAGTCTGGGAAGCCAAAGTCCAAATGAAAGTAGAGAAAATTCAGAAGTTAATGTCAAACTTTAGCCTACTTGTTTTTGAGACACTGCCAACATAATGATGTGTATGATTGAACACGTTTAGTTTAAGCCGGCAGAGTCAGCCTTGGAAAGCCTTTGGGGGAATAAAACTGGAGGCTTTTTCACTGCCAGCTCGACAATCGTTTCAGCTATGTGGAATTCAAATGAGCTGGCCTTTATCTGAAGCATGTTCACAGTATCATCATGTTACTTTAAATTAAATAATATCTCAGTCATTAATAAGCATTGTTCTTTTATCTGGAGTAGTGAAGAGTAGAAAAAAATTGCATTAGGAAGAAGACATTGGTCTCGATTTATTTTCTTGGTTCCCCCTGGGTATCCAGCTATTCTGTGACATACACTCAGATTAATTGCTTCTGTGATTAGCAGTGATTTTTGCCCCTGCTCCAGGGACTGAAATGGCAGCTTTGTTACCCAGCAATTCAAAGGCAAATGGATAGGGATGCGAACTTAGAGCCCCAGCGCTGATATGAAGAGGGAAAGGAGAAAGGAAAGGAAAGGAAATTAAATGAGTAAGTAGTAGAATCACATTTTTCTCCTTTGTTAACAATCCTAATACCAAGAGTTAGACATTGGGTGTATGGAAATTATCACTTACAAATGCAATTCTTCTTAGAAGGGTTTGCTATTAGAATTTGTGTTCTCTTGATTGGAAGTCTGGAATTGTGCAATCACTGCATTTCTATTTTGTCTTGAAATCCCTTTCTTAGTAATGCAAGCAAAACCTGTTCACACTTGAGAACTGAAAGGCCGTCCTGTTGTTTGATTCAGAGTGTGCCATTGGGAAGTGAGGTTGCTTTTGACTGATGAACTGTCTTGAAGAAATGCTGTACTCTAAATTGCTTCTAAGTCTATTTTGTAAAGCGCTGTGGAAGACTCTATTTTCTAGATGCTTGGCAAACTGCTGGATGGCTCGTGTTCGGCAAGCAAACCCTTCTAGTTACTCTTCAAAACAGAGTCTTACACTCCCACTCACCTTGCAAATTCCCATTGAGCTCTTGATGGAAAGAGACTGTAACTCTCACTGATCTCACTTTCCTATTTAAAAAAAGGGGAGAGGGGGAGAGCAGCCTCTGTGACAATGATTCATTAGAGGCAACCACCATATCCCAGTTCATCTCAAGTTCATTAAGTTCCAATTCCCCCAAATGCCAAGTTCCAATAACATTGTAATCCAAGAAGTCAAGGAAATAATTTATCCCAAAAGTTTGTTCACTTGTAAATGCCTGGCTAGGCTTGTGATGTACAGGGTTCTGTCGGGCTCATTACTATATTCGACAAATTTATTCGTTAACTTTGGGCAATGGGAACTTTGTACACGTCTCACTGGTCATACATTGACTACCCAAACACTTGAATTCTATGTTAGTTTGCACAATTGCGGGGTTTTAAATGATTGTGTTTGAGAATGTTCTATTCCTTTCTAAAATTTTCAGAATTTACTTTGAAGAAGAACATTATTGCAAATTCTACTACCTACCTGCATGCCTTTTTTTTTTTTTTAAAGATGTCACTGACATAGAAAATGCTGTACATATTTTATGTCCAATTTGGTAACTGTGGAGTGTATGTTTTTCAAAAATATTCTTGGGAGATACCATGCATGCCATGTGACGAGTAAAAATGAGAAGAAAGCATGCTGAAATAGTGACTTTTGTTCTACTGTATGTATAATTATTAGCATGAGATTTATGAAAGGTAAACTTGGAGAAAAGAAATGAATTATATTATTGGTGGGACAATAAGCATTTTAATAAATAAATACCACGAGCATATACAGTATATTTCATGTTCGAGTTAAATATCAAATCTGAAAGAGAACCAGAACTGAATTTGCCTTCCTTTTGGATATCGAGATTATTTTTTGATACTTTGCTGTAAAATCAGTTTTTGCAGAGGATTAATTCTTTCATAGTAGACCCCCGCTGAATGATGACTGAATGAATTATTACAATGTTGGTTGTCTTCTGAGGGTGTAAAATTGTATTACAGTGTACTAGGGTTCTTCACGGAAATAAAAACAAGACTCAAAATACTGAGTTCTTTTTTTTTTAAAGTGAATTTATTTCAGGTTAACGTGAGAGTACAACAACCAGGTTAAAATATTTGATTTTGTGGGCAGCTCCTGTGGCTCAAAGGAGTAGGGTGCTGGCTCCATATGCTGGAGTGGAGGGTTCAAACCCAGCCCAGGCCAAAAACTGCAAAAAAAAATTGATTTTGTTAGGTAGAGTCCCTCTTGTGGTTACATGGTTACATCCCTCATGCAAAAGGTGTGGCAAACAGCCCCACCCTGTCCTCATTCAGTCAAAACACTGACTTCGAAGGCCAGAGAACCCAGGAGCTAATGATGTGACTTAACCCGCAGCGTGAGAACCAGGAGCTGTGATGTCTGAGGGCAGGAGAGGAGACTCCCCCATCCCCCGGCGGGAGGAGGGAACAGAGTTCCCCCGTTCTATTCCATGTGGTTTGTTTGTACCCCCAGCAAACCCACTCAAGTGGGTGAGGACTTACCTTTTTTACTCAGCCTACCAATTCAAATGCTAATCTTTCCCAGGAATACCCTCATTTATACAGCCGGAAAGTATGTTTTACCATCAGTTTGCTATCCCTTTGTCCAGCCAAATTGTCACTTAAAATTAACCATTATATGTAGACTGTGGGGAAGGGATGTATAAGTTGTCTAATGACCTGTAATAAAAAGAACAAAGCTCATAATATTTATAAAGCAAAGCTAATTAAACAAACATAGAATAAGCAACAATTGTTAGTCAAAGATAAGTAAGACATGCTGTCTTTTATTATCTCTTCTTTGGGCACTAAAGACTAAGAATTCCTTAAAAGTACTTTTCAATTTTTTTTTTTTTATTAACCTGTAGCACATTTTACCCCAGTCCATATGTGATATCTTTGTTCAGACTGTCTAGTTACTCTTACAAGCATGTCTGCTAGAAAGTATAGGAATCTCCTCTTTACGTATTTAATAACAAATATTTGTTCAGTAAATATTATGTCCCAGGTATTTTTCTAGGCATTGGGAATATAGCAGGAAAAAAATAGATAATGTCCTTGACCTCGAAGGGCGTGCAACCTCGTAGGGGGAGTGGACAACAGACCAACGATCATATATAAATGAACCAATGTATCTATATCTTAGGTAGAGATCTGTGAGATGTGGGGGAAGAAACCACTGTGCTGTAGGCCGAGGCGCATTCCGTGAGATGGGAGTGGGCTTGGCACATTTAAAGCCAGTGTAGAGGAGGAGCAGTGGGCAGCCTAATGGTGAAGAAACTTGTAGGATTTTTTTTATGGACTTAGATTTTTATATGAAGAAAAATGGGAGGCCATAGAAGGATTTTGAGCACAGAGACACAATCTGATTCGTATTTAATAGCATCACTCTCACTGCCGTGTGGATATAGAGAATAAGGACATACGAGGGCAAAAGAGACAACAGTGGAAAAGCTGTTATAATAATTCTGTTGAAAGACAGTGATGGGCTTGGGGGAGGTGGCAGTGATGGGGTTGGTATGGAATGGAGGAGTTCTATGTGTGTTTTGATGGTAATGGGATTTGATGTGGATTGAGTGTAGGGAGTAAGGATAAAAAAAGGCTAACCCAAGACCTATTTGCTATGATTGATGGAAGAAGAGCAACCACATTTCACTCTGTTTCTGTCCTGTCTCCTGGGGGTGGTTGACAGGGTAGAGTGGGACTGGACAGTGGCAATGGTGGAGGAGACTTCAGCGTGGGGTTTATTCTACGTGTGTGTCACTCTTCTCATGGCTATATCCCCAAGGCTCAGATTGTTTGCTCACACTGGTCACTTCATGCTTCCCGGGAGATACTAGGTGGCATACTCCCTTGTATCTTTTCTGGTCCTCATCAATCCTTGGTGTTCCTTGCCTTGCAGATGTATCACCCAAATCTTTGCCTCTGTTTTTACGTGGCTATCATCCTGCACGTCCCCATCTTCTCCTCTTTTTGTGAAGCCAGGCATATTGGATTAGAGACCCACCCTGCCCCAGTATGACCTCATTATAACAAATTATACCTGCAGCCGCCCTTTTCCCAAATATGTCACCTCCTAACATACTGGGGAACAGATCTTTTTGTGGGACACAATATAAGCCATAATAGCCTTGGAAATGATGAATCCTGCCAGAGTTCATAGATCTGATTATCCTTTGATGGTGGTAGCGCCTTTTTCTTCGGAGAGTTTTTTCTTATCATTTTCTGTGGCTTCCATCTTTTTTCTGCAATAGCTTTCATCCTAGGCTGAGAATAATAAGAATAGTTTTTGTATTCTGTTCTTTTACCAGCGTTCTTTACAAGGTTCAGCAGTGAGATTAGTCATCGCATAGACCCAGAATGTTCTGTCCAGCTCATGTTTTGAAATCTTTGGGGTTTAATGTATACCCTACATCTTCAGTGGTAACACTGCTGGTAATTATTTTTTAGTTGACTACTTTTTATTAATTTCATTGATTACATGAGGAAGATATCAGTCGTACAGCTGAACTCTGCTATAATTACCTAAAAATCCAACTTCAAGAATTGAAGCAAATTACTGAAAAGATACGCGTTATGTATTTCCAGGAACTGTGACAGGCATAAGATTTTCCCCTCTTGGCAGACTGACAAGTTAGCCTATCATAGTTTCACGAGGGGCAGAACAAATAAGCATCTAGATCAGAAATGGAGAGTTTATCGTTCACTGCAATCAGTGAGTAGCCAAAACATCAGCATTCTCTTTTAAAATTTTTTTAAAAAAATTCTTACTTTTTAAAATTTTAGATAAATATGAGGGTACAAATGATTAAGTTATATCATTTGCATTTGTTAGGTAAAGGTCAGGTTGTCATTGAACTGTTCACCTGGGGTGTGCTGCTAAAAAACAAACAAACAAACAACAACAAAAAAGACAGGAGAATATCAGCATTCTTACATCATTTGCCTCAATCCACTTCCTACATAGGAGTGTAAGAGAATCAGTTGACATTTTCACATCAATAGCTTCCTTTATGAGAGAGGAAGGCTGAGTTTGGAGAATCTGAATATTTTATAATGGGTGGTAAGTGTGACTGCTCTCTGTTTCAGAGAGAACTTTATGTATTTATTTAGAGTCTCACTTTGTTGCCCTCAGTAAAGTGCTATGACATCACAGCTCACAGCAACCTCAAACTCTTGGGCACAAGTATCCTCTTGCCTCAGCCTCCCGAGTAGCTGGGGCTACAGGTGCCTGCCACAATGCCCGGCTATTTTTAGAGATGGGGTCTTGCTCTTGTTTAGGCTGGTCTCAAACTCCTCAGCTCAAGAATTCCACCCCCTTGGCCTCCCAGAGTGCTAGGATTACAGGTGTGTGCTACCACACCTGGCCAGAACATTATTTTTATTATACTGTTTGGTAAGCACTTCTGTCCTTTGCCTGGGAGGAAGACACTATCGGCTTTCCGAGGGAGTATATTTGTTGTTTGGTCTAGAAGGAGAAATGACCTCTGTCTTCAGAGGCTATATTTTTAATGATCATCTTTGAAAAGACACTCTAGAACAAAGGCAATTGGTACCTCACTTGAAAGGGTTTCAGAAGTGCGAGAGGCATCTGAAGAATTGTCTTCTAATAATTACTATGAGAGGATAGATGAGAACAAGTATAGTGATGTTGCTGTATTTTCCAGAAAATCTGAAGATTTATATAAAGTTTCACAATGACCATGTATTTAAAAGCTGGTAGAATAAGAATGCCTGCAGAGAGCGGTAATTCTATGTCAGTGCACTTTAGTGTATAATTCATATGATTTTAGAAATGGGATTGTGCAATAGATAAATTAGCAGCTTTGGGTATAGACAAAATTAAGTTTTATCACTAATTTGGCCGATTCTTTAACCATAGGCAAATAAAAAAAATCTTCAAAATTACTTTCTTTATGAATCTAACTTAATCTGTACAAAAATAGATGAGATCAAAGAGCTTTAGTAACTCTTTGAAAGTTATAGTGCTAAGAGAAAAGAATCAAGATTCAAACCCAAGACTACCTAGCTCCCATTCCTGAATTCTTTTTTTTTTTTTTTGATACAGAGCCTCAAGCTGTCCCCCAGGTAGAGTGCTGTGGCATCACAGCTCACAGCAACCTCCAACTGCTGGGCTCAAGTGAGTCTTCTGCCTCAGCCTCCCAAGTAGCTGGGACCACAGGCGCCTGCCACAACATCGGGCTATTTTTTGGGTGCAGCCATCATCGTTTGGCAGGCCCAGGCTGGATTTGAACCCGCCACCTTAGGTGTATGTGGCTGGCACCTAAGCCACTTGAGCCACAGGTTCTGAGCCCCATTCCTGAATTCTTAATGACTATATTATTACAAAAATGTGAAGTACCTGGTATGATTAATAATAGATATTTTATATCTAGAAGTCACAATTTTTCTTTCCTCTTTTCTTTTCCTTTTCTTTCTTTTGTTTTTGTTTTGAAGCCAAGTCTTGGTTTGTCACCTAAGCTAGAGTGCAGTGGCATCATCATAGCTCACTACAATCTCATACTCTTGGGCTCAAGCAGTCCTCCTGCATCAGCCTCTCAAGTGAGGCTAAAGGCACTCTCCACCATACCTAGCTAATTTATTTTTCTTTTTGTCAAGATGTGGTTGTGCTATGTTGCCCAGGTTGGTCCTGAACTCGTGGCCTCAAGCGATCCTCCCAGCCTGGCCTCCCGAAGTGCTTTATAACAGGATAAGTCATTGTACCTCACCTAGAAGTCAGAATTTTTTGGATAAATTTGACCAACAGATATTTAAAATGAATTCTCCACTATTCCTTGGAAACAGACAAGGATAAAATTGTGTTAACCTCAGAGAAATCAAAACAGAGAACATCCTAGAGAACAGACATCTGTCATTGGTCTTATAGGTGTTGTTTTTGGAAAGGAATTTGGTATAAAAAAGAAATTTGTCATCCATCCAGGCTTCAATATTGTCTAATAAGCTGATGAGTTTATTTGGCTACAATAGCTAGTAAGTGTGAACTATTATTTTGATTTATATGCTCATTTGATTCATATTTACTAAAACAGAAGAAACAGGGACAGAAGAGGGAAATTATTTTGCTAGTCAAGAAGGCAAAAATTTCCCTGTTTCATTGACTTGGTGTGAAAGGGAGTACTGAGTCTACACACAAGATTTACAGTCCGCCTACAGTTTATCCTTTGTGTGGTTGGCTTTATCGGATTGTGTAACCTCTGATACACGGTACATTCTGTTCATTGGTTTTGTTGGTACATATTTTATTGGGTGTTAACAAGATGCAGGTACTGTAGGAAATACCAGTCCCATAGGGTACCTTCTCAGTAAATTGATGATAAAAATGGAACCATCAAATGGTGTTTCTTAGGATGGCAAGTAGATATTTATATTTTAAATGTTTTCATTGATGGATCAGTTACATTCTCAAGTTGCATCCAAGGCTTATGACATGTTTATTTTGCTAACCTTTAAAATTTAATTGACTTGGCCATTGTTTTTGTCATTGCTAGAGCTTATGTGATTCATTTTCCTTGCTTAATGTTATTATTGACTGTACTTCCCAGATGTCTGGACACTCTTGTTGCCAATAATAAATAACTACTGTTACTTAAGGCTAAAGGAAGGAATTTTTATCCTAAAATAAATGTTTACATATGGGACATTCATTTGATTTCAGATGTCACGTGAGTTTCCTTTGCCTTGATTAGCACTGGAGTTATCTTTTGAAGAATGTCAATTAAGTGAAGACCTGCCCTAGGGTGCCCCTCAAACACTGGCTGCATGCAAAGGGGCACAGGCTATTGGCAAAACATCAGAATCAGAGCCTGGAGGATCGCATTTTAATTCTAATACCTCTCCTCATTAAATGCTTAATTTTGGGCAAATCTCTTAACTTCTAGTGACCATCTCCTTCTTTACAAGGAGAACTCATGAACATCTCTAAGACTAACATAAGCATATAATCCCTTTAATTGCTTGTTAATTTTATTTAATTTTTGTGTGGTATTTAAGAGTCTATGATGATGATATATGAAATATTCTGTTCTAGTTCTTATTGCAGTCAAAAATAAATCATCTGAGTGACATAGTGTCTTGAGACAACAACAATTTTCTTCTTTTTAAAAATAGATCTGCATTTTGAGCAGAGCTTGACAATGGGTAGCTGATTTCTGTTGGGTGTCAGCTGACGTGCCTGGAGGAGGCTAGTGGACCCATTTTTAAGATGCTTGCTCCCATGGCTAGCAAGCTGGTATGTGCTGTTGGCTGGGAGCTCAGTTAGAGCTGAGGGCTGGGGATCTGGTTCTGATTCATCGGGACCTCTCCGTGGGCTATTTGTAAATCCTTACAGCACGGTGTCTGGATTCTACAGGTGAGCATCCCAAGAGACAGAAGTGGAAGCTGCTAGTTTCTTAAAGCCTGGGGTCAGATAGGTTGTTTCTGAAGTTTTTACAGAGCCCCACTTCAAGGGAGGGAACATAGATGACCTCTTTCAATGAGAAGTGTGTCAAAAATGTGGAGGCCATTTTTAAGTCATCACCACCTATAGCTGGTTTTCGAGCTACTGACAATATACCATGTATCATACTGTACACAGCATTTCTGATGTTGAACATTTTTTCTTTAAAATAGGAATTTTCCCTTGATAGTTGACATTTCCCTTTGCCATTACCATCTCTCTTCATATATTTAAGTAAGAATTCCTAATGTGGAAAATGGACAGAGGATGAGAAGGTCAGAAGAAAAAATGCTATTTTTTTTTGTCTCCCACCTTTTTTTTTTTTTTTTTTTTTGAGACAGAGCCTCAAGCTATCCCCCTGGGTAGAGTGCCGTGGCATCACAGCTCATAGCAACCTCTAACTCCTAGGCTCAAGCGAGTCTCCTGCCTCCGCCTCCCAAGTAGCTGGGACCACAGGTGCCCACCACAACGCTCGGCCATTTTTTGGTTGCAGCTGTCATTGTTGTTTGGCAGGCCCGGGCTGGATTTGAACCCGCCACTGTAGGTGTATGTGGCTGGCGCCTTAGCCACTTGAGCCACAGGCGCTGAGCCAATCTCCCACCTTTAAGAGTATTTAAGACAATCGTAAAAATACATGCAACTTATTCAGAGAAATAAAACGTGATGCTGAGGAATTTTCAATCAATGTGACATCCGTGTATCATCAAAAGTTGCGCTCAGAGCAAGCTAGTGGCCAGTTTGATAAATTAGATCATAAATACACTATGTGTGGGCACATTCTCATCATGCTTGTCA
>CAUYQV010058029.1:0-14366 GCA_963574575.1 Galagoides demidoff
GGATCAATAAATTGTGGTATATGTACACCATGGAATATTATGCAGCCTTAAAGAAAGATGGAGACTTTACCTCTTTCATGCTCACATGGACGGAGCTGGAACATATTCTTCTTAGCAAAGTATCTCAAGAATGGAAAAAAGTTATCCAATGTACTCAACCTTACTATGAAACTAATTTATAGCTTTCATATGAAAGCTATAACCCAATTATAGCCCAAGAATATGGGGAAAGGGAAGAGGGAGGGGAGGGGGGAGGATGAGTGGAGGGAAGGTGACTGGTGGGACCACACCTATGATTCATCTTACAAGGGTACATGTGAATCTTTCTAAATGCAGAATATAGATGTCTTAACACAATAACTAAGAAAATGCCATGAAAGCTATGTTAACCAGTTTGGTGAAAATATTTCAAATTGTATATGAAAACCAGCACACTGTACCCCATGACTGCATTAATGTACACAGCTATGATTTAATTTAAAAAAAAAAAAAAGTAACACAAAGATAAATAAATGTGGACATAGGAGCAAGGTTTATATACAAAGGAAGAAATGGCCATTTGTTTCTGAGTGCTAAAAAGGGCCAAGACAGCATCGCAGAAATGCCGATGGTTGAGTGGGGAACACTTTCAATCCAGCAGACAGGGCAGTGAGATGAAAGGCAGAGAGGCCTGGCACAGCCCCGCCCTCCAGGGCCTTGCAGGTTGTTTTCACTGACTTCAGGATGCTAGGAAGGTAAGTCTTAGCCTTGAAGCCTAACAAGGAGCCACACCTCGGACGGATTTATTTAGCAATAATACTAAATTTGTATTGCACCCTGTAGGTAAAAAACAGGCATTGCACAGAGGGAGGCAGGGGTTGGCACAATCAGCTTTACATTTTGGAAACATCATTTGGCTAAAGTGTGAACCCTGGATTGGAGGGGCAGGTGCAGGGAACAAGGACACAGGGTAGGATCGCAGTAACCTAGACAAGTAACAATAAAGGACCAAACCAGCACAGCATGCAGGGGATGCTGGCACAGAAAACGGCAGGGGCAGCAAAAGCCTGTGCATGAGAGAGAGGGGTGGAGAAGAGGCAGAGGCCCAGCAGACTTCCCACACCCCTGGAAAGAAACTGAGCATCTACTGGCCATGGCAGGAAAAACAGGAGAAGGCCCTTCACAGAACAAAAGTCCCTTAAAGAAGGTTCCAGAAAGATCTGCCTTCTACAGAATGCTTCTCTATAGCAAGTCTGCCCTGGTTAAGTTCAGGGGATCTGATCAATTTGTCTTTTCATGAAAATCTCAGTAAGAGAAAAAGATTTTTTTTGAAAAAAGAGATTTTTTTGAAAGATATCCTTAGTGAATTTTCAACCCTACATTGAAACAGTCATACCAGTGTATGGTTTGATGTTTATTTTCTGACAAAGCATCTTGAGTTCATGATCTAATGTTCTTAAATCAACCACAAACTCCCCACAGAAAACTAAATTTGCCTGAACTGCAAACTCAATGCTCATTTTTGATGTTTCAGTGATGGAAATATCTCAAGCTTCTCTTCACCTCAAGCAGTCGTTAGTCATTATCTGGTCAGGTCCGACCACACTTTTCAGTCTCTTATTATCACAGATTTCACCATCATAATTAACTGTCTTGCAGTGCAGCTCCAATCATTACATCTTTTCTTAACTTTGTCTGAGGCAAGCAGAAAGAAGAGGTAAGATTTCTAACCTTGACAGCTCTTTTTATTAGAGAGCAAAATCCTGGCCAGAAAACCTTCCCCTGGGTAATCTTCCTCTTATGATTTACTGAGTAGAATTGGGTCATACATACACCCTTAACCCACTAGCAATGGTCAACAAGATTACCATGCCCTGACCTAGAAAAAAATGGTTGATTCCATGAGTCCATGTTTGGGTTTGGTGGGGTGTGGGAGTGAGGAAGAAGGCTGCTTTTCCTCTTCATGTGCTACCAAAATAATAATAATAGTTAGTGTATTGTTGCTGTAACAAATTACCAGGAACTTAGTGGCTTAAAATAATATAAATCTGTTATTAGCTTAGGATCAGAAGTCAAAAATGAGTTTCATTGGACTGAAATCAAGGGGTCAGCAGGGCTACAGGCCCTCTGGAGGCTCTAGAGAAAACTCAGTTTCCTTATCTTTGCCATCATCAAGAGGTCACCTGCATTCTGGGGCTGTGGCCCCATCCTTTATCTTCAAGCCAGCAATGGAGCATCTTACAAAATCTCCTCTCTCTCTTCTTCTTCTCTCTCCCTCCTCTTTTTCTTTCTCATTCACTTTCTCTTTTTCCTTCATCACCTTGACTTTTCTAAATCTAACCCTCTGCATCCCTTTTATGAGGACTCTTGTGATTACACTGGGTCCATCCACGGTAACATGTCCACCTCAAGATCTTTTATTTAATCACATCTGCAAAGTCTCTTTTTCCATGAACCACAACATATTTCCTGGCTCCAGGGATTACAATGTGACTGTCTTGGGGACGAGCAATTTTCAGCCTGCCACAGTCAGTCCTCTATAACCTCAGAACAACAAATGATATCCATGAGAGCAGTCCCTTGGTGTCTACCATGTCAACCCCTAAACTAAGCACTTTATGTATGTTACCTGGATAAGATTAACACTAACATTTGGAGGGAAGCAGTGTCACGTCCCCATTTTACAGATGAGGAGAATGATACCCATTGATACCCATCATGTGTATGTTCATGGAGCCAGGAATCAGCTACAGTCCTAACCCAAATCCCCCTACACACTTAGCCTGTACTTTCCCATGCCCTCTTCTGTCCATTGCAGGCTGTCAAATGAAGCACTTTGAATCTCCAAAGGTGATTTCTTTACAAGTGCACACCTTGTTAGTGGCAAATGTATACCTGGACCCTATTTCTATGAATTCTCATTGTGAAATGCACACTGCAGCATTTTTTTAAAGAACACTAAAAATTTAATTTCAGTTTACTTATGAGGACTTATCACTATTGGAGCAGTCCACCCCTACCAACCTATTTCCACTTTCCCCTCTATCTGTTCAAGGTCATAAAAGCAAACATTTTAACAAAGTAAACATTTTAAAATTAATGTTAGTAATAATAAGTGGGAATATTATTTTATAATTTTTTTGTTTTAAAGTTCTGATATGGTCTTTAGTTGCATTTAAATAATTATAATAGGTTATCTCTCTGCAAAGAATTCCCCTATCTACTCAAAAGCAGACACACACACTCACACAAAATTTAAAAACTAATATTTTGGTTCATTTTTAAAAATGAGTTATATGAACTGTTTATGGCAGTTCAATTTACAATCACCAAAATGTGGAAACAGCCTAAATGCCCACTACCCAGGAATGGATTAACAAGTTGTGGTATATGTATACTACAAAATACTATTCAACCACTGAAAAAGATGGAGACTTTACATCTTTTGTACTGACATGTATGGAAGTAGAACATATTATCCTTAATAAAGCATCATAAGAATGGAGGAGCATGAATCCTATGTAGTCAATTTTGATATGAGGACAAATAATGACCTAGTACATGGTGGGAGGGGGAAGGGGAGAGCAGAGAGAGGGAAGGAGGGAGTGGGGGTCTCAGTGTGTGACACACCTTTTGGGGGTAAGACAAAATTATAAGAGGGACCTTACCTAACAAATGCAATCAGTGTAACCTGGTTTCTTATACCCTCAATGAATCCTCAACAATAAAAAAAAAATTAAAAAAAATAATCTTTAAAATATTTTTAAAAAGTTATATTTTTGAAAGTTGACAATATTCACTCAGGAGTGTTAACACATAATAATAAGTAGCTGTGATATATAATGTACATGTTATATTATATCATATTGTATTATATATAAGAAACCAAGACATGTTCTAGACCTCACAGCACTCATTTACCAAAAGGCAGAAGAATAATAGGATGGTGGGACAATTTTGATTTCAATAATAATGAATTCCTATGAAGACACACTGAAATATAGAAAAGTCCAACAACAACCTTAACAAGGGGAATATCTTTTTAAAGAATGCTCAGATGCAACGTAAAATCCCTTCTATACTTTGCCTTTTAGACCATCTTCAACAGCATATTTGGAACTATTTTTTCTCTTCCTTTAGAATTGGACACCAGTCAACTCTTTGGTCTGATGAACGTCCAACTGAAATTAAAAAATTAAATACTGTGGGGACCACAATCTTTGTGTCAATCAACAGTTTGATTTTCCAGTTGCCCATGCATGTTTAAATATTAAGGATGCAGTAATACAATATTTATCTAAATAAGCACAGAAGCAAACACTGCCATTAGCCAACACTGCCTGGCTGGCAAGCAGTAGCAACAGCCAGCGGACATCACTCCAAATTCAGCCTAAGAAAGGCAGTTTGGATATATTATTGTCTCACAAATAAAAAAAGAATTAAAATATCAAACAGAAGAGAAAGAAAGCCTATAGCCCTGTTCTCAAATGTTAAGCCCCAACATGTCAACCAGAATACACCACGGTTTCATGTGTGTGACGTGGGAGGGGGTATGTGGGAAGAAGTGTCTTCTGTCTGTCTGTCTGGGAAACAAGTGTGGCTTTTTGTCTGAAGCTCAGACAATTCTCCAATTAAAATGCACCTAGCACAATGCAGTCCCAACAATCTCAGATCCTTCTCCAATGACCCCACAAGTCCATGTCCCTTTCTTCTCCCTCTAGAGTTAGATCTCAGGACCCAGCCATCTTCAGGTGTGTGGGACATGTGGAACCTAGTGCAAGCCTTCCCTGCAGCCACCAGCACTGCTGTTTTCCAGATGTGCACCATTCACTGCGTGCCAGCGCTGCCGCCGCAAATGTGGAAGTTTACAAATGAGTCATGAAGTAAAAATGACTAGGAAGCTCCAGCATGAGCTGTCCCATAAAAGCTGAAATTTGGACCATCCACTGATTTCTCCTTTAAAAGTATTGATGAAGAGGATTCCCTCACAACCAGAGCCACATTCAATACTGGGCAGAAACTTGTGGATAACTCTTCTCAGGCTTTTGGGAACGTCAGAAGGTTCTTATTAAAATAAACACTGAGTAATAAACTTTAATAGTCTCCAGAGGTACATAATGCCAAAGAATAATACATAAAAAATGCTGATTTAATCAGAGTACTTATAAACTCCTCATAAATCATTTATTGCAAAGCATAATTTTGAATTATTCAGAAGATACTAAAACCACGATGAATTATAACTCATGCTGAACTAAGCCTTATGTTTCCAGTATCAAACAAATAGATAAATTAATGTCCTTAATTAGCAGCTGATGAGGAGAAATCATGCGTAGCTTTAAAAGAATCCTACAATGTCTGTGAAATTTCCAGGATTGTTGGCTAAAATAAGCTCTTCCCTTTTCACTGCAGATTTTTTCGTTTTTTTTCTGGATTTCCCTACAAGCTGTTAACCCAATATATCACACAAGATTGTATAGCTGCCCATCATAGGAAATTGCTGTCTGACAAAGGTATTTCCAATCAGTAATTACTGTGTCTGTCAAGAAGATAGTTAAAGTAATGTAATAAAACCAGGAAACTCTGACGTTTGCCCGTGTCTGGGGAACCAGAGTCCTTTCTCTCACACATGCGCCAAACAGATGCCTGCTATTTGTCAGCAGAATACAAAATAAAGCACAACAAAGCCCCTTTTCTTCAATTTGCATAAGCAGCACAAATGCAGGAGGGGAGAGTTGGAATTAAAGACTGTGGGTTTCTTCCATTTGTATCTTCTAGTTGTTAAAATCTGAAAAGGCATAATCACCCTGACAAGAAAAGTCAACGGTTTCTATGGCAATGTTGAGAAGGGAATGCCAAAGGTAGGCCAAAGGAGGTAGGAAAGGGGTCAAGATTATTCCTACAATTCCTCTCCTTGCCAAATCTTTTCAACTGTTGGACTGAAAAAAAAATTCAATTTTAGTACTTTTCTTGTTCATGGGTAAGTATCAAACTGCAAGTTATAGAGGAGAATGTCATAGAGGAAGGGAGTGGGAAGGAAGTTTTTACGATGGAATCAGATTGCTGAGATCTGAGTTGATAGACAAGCTTTGGGAGTTTCCCTGATGTCCCCAAAGCAAAGCAAACCTCACACTTAGTATTAAGGCTTCCTAGAAGCAGGACCACACTGGTTCACCTAAAGCTGTGGTCCCCAACCCCCAGGCTGTGGACCTCTCCAGCCACATGGCAGGAGATGAGCTGCAGGCGAATGAATCTGTATTTACAGCCACTCCTCATTGCTGACATCACTGCCTGAGCTCTGCCTCCCGTCAGATCAGCAGCAGCAGTAGATTCTCACAGGAACAGGAACCATGCTAACAACTGTGTCTCCAAGGCATCTAGGTTGTGTGCTCCTAATGAGAATCTACTGCCTGACGATTTGATCAGGAGCTGAGGCTGTGATGCTAGTGCTGGGAAGGGCAGCTAACACAGATTACCATGAGCAGAGAGGTTTGACTGCACCGAGGTTATAATAAATCAATTGTTTGCAGACTCACATCAGAAGCATCCCCATCCACTCCCACCAGTCCATGGAAAAATGGTCTTCCATGAAACCAGGCCCTGGTGCCAAGAAGGTTGGGGACTGCTAACCTAAAGGGCAAAGAGGAGAAGGTGAAGAGGGGGAAAGAGTATTTCAGTCTGAGGGATAGTTCAAAGTCTTAAGGAAGGACAGTCCATGGTATTTGCTGAGCTGAAAAAAGTACACTTTCTTCTTAAAATGTAGACTACATGAGTCGGAAGAGAAAGGAAGTGATTAAAAGAAATGAAAAAGAAGGATGAGTTTCTAAAGATTTTAAAAGTCAGGTTAAGACTTTATGCAACAACTAATCTATAGCTCTAAAACGAAAGATGCAACTTAATTCTAGCCCAAGAATATGGGGAGAGGGTGGGGAAGGGGAGGAGAGAAGGGCAGTTGGGTGGTGGGAGGGTGACCGGAAAGATCACCTATATATCTGTCTAACAAGGGTACAAGTGAACTTTTCTAGAACTAGAACATAAATGTTTTGATACAATGACTAAGCAACTGACATGAAATTTATGAAAACAGTACAATGTACCCCATGTTAGCATTAATGTATACAGCTATCAATTAATAAAAAAAATTCAAATAATTAAAAGGTGACACCTAGAATGAGCCACATGGGACCGGGTCACACTCAGGGGCCCCAGGATGAACTTGTGTTTGGTTTAACATGCAGACTGATCTGCTCAAAAGATGTTGTTAAAAACATGAAAAGATGAACCACAGACTAGGGCAGATATTTGCAAAATCATACTTCTGCCCCAAAGACTTGTATCCATCATAGACAAAGAAATTCTAAAATTCAGGAATTAAGGAAAAAGAAAACCTAGTAAGTAGTCAACAATTTGAACACATGACTCACCAGAGAAGATCTGCCCGTGGCAGATAAAAACAAGGACAGTTTCTCAGCCTGGCGAGTTATTAGGCACTCACATTAAACCACAGTGAGAGGTTATTGGTTCCGACGTGGAGCAACTCCAACTCCCACACCTTACTGGTGGGAGTGCAAATTGACAGAGCCGGTTCAGAACGTAGCTTGTCAGTTTCTCAAATTAAAAAAATGCCCTTTCTTATCAAACCCGGCAATCTCAATCCTAATTATGCAGGCGAAATGAAAAGTAGGTTTACACCCAAACCCGCCCCTCAAGGTTTCCAGGGACTCTGTTCATCCACATACTTGTCACCAACTGGAAACAGGTCCAACATTCTTCCCCAGGTGAATGAGTAAAGGAATCGCGTGACAGCCACGTACTGGAACTAGACTCTGCAGTGGAAAGAAACGAGCCTCTGCCGCCCCCAGCAAGGCCAACAGATAGGTCCCAGGCGCATTATGCCAAAGGGACGCCAGGCTCCATGAGCCACACAGTCCAGGACTCCATTTGTGTGACACCCTGGCAAAGGCAGAACTATGGTGGCAGAAAGGAGACCAGGGGTTGCCAGTGCTTCCTGCAGGTGCGTCTGGGTTAGTGGCCGGTGACACATCAGGACTGTGTGGACGGTGGAGCTCTTCCACATCTGGATTTTGTGTGGTAGCTACAACTTGGTGCATTTTAAACCTTACAGTCCTGTACACGAAAATAGTGACTGTCAGTGATGGTCACTGTGGAAGAACCTGGAAAACAGACGTCAGGAGGCTGGTGGGGAAGAGACACTCACAAGAGCAAATGTCTCTGAGCCCTTCCCCAGGCAGCGTCCCCACCCCTTCCTCTAGGGAAATGGATGCAGAATCTAAGCCAGCAGAATGGACAGGCTCACAGGTGCCTGGGGTGGGAAACAGAACAACAAAGAGGACGCCTCGCTTCCAGCCGCACCACAGCAAGTTGTGAGGGAAAGTGCAGAGGCAGAGCTGGTGCTGAGCAGCGATGGGGCTCCGGGGTCAGGGCAGAGGCCCTGCCACCACGGCTGCTGTGTCTGCCAACGGCCACACAGAGGAGTAGTCGACCACTGCAGCAAAACAACAGTCTGTGGTTTTCCTTCCCGCAACCTTTCTGTGCAAGCTATTTTTTTTTAATTCATTTGAATTTTTCTCCTCTTATTGTTTGGCAGAGCTCGAGGGGTCATTATTTTATATTAAACAGAGGAACACAAGGAGGGACTGGGCTCACAGTTCTGCATAGAATGAAAGGTAATTTTTAAAAATGTTAATAGAGGACATAATGTGCTTTGGGAGAGTGCAGTAATTGGAGCGTCGTAGGCATGGAGAGGTTGGCAGAGCCGGGGTGAGAGACTGTCTCTGCTAGCTAGGTGGCGTGGCCCGGTTATGTAACACCCAGCTCACTGCACCATTCTGATACCCAGCTGCCAGCCTCACAAGGCTGCTGCAAGGATTAAAGAAAATAAGTTACATAAAGCATTTAATGTTATTCACCCAGTCAATACCGCATTGCCATTATTCTTATCATCATCATTGTAACTTGCTTTTATCACCATTATTCCCCCTTAAATACGATGGTGCTACAAAATTTTCCAAACCCGTCCAGCCCTCCCTGAGGGAGGGGGTAGGCAGACCACCCTTGGGAAGAGCTGAAGGTTATCTGACTCACTGTCTTCAGGGCCTCCCCTCCGAAGAACTTCCTTCCAATGCTGCCTGTATTTTTTAGAGGGTGCTTCAGACTGTTGGAGTACATTGTGCAGTGATATTCATCCCTTTTCTGCAAGGTTTGACCTCAGGGGCTTATTTGGGATTACTCCAAGGCACAGAGCCCATGTCACTCAGAAAGAAGTGGCAGGCAGGGGACAAGAGGCTTAGCACAAAGGGGAAGGTTTTGAGCTAGGGTTATATGCCATATCCATCACTTCCTACCTATGACAACACAGGCACGTTCCAGGACTTGTCCAAGCCTCAGTTTCTTTACCTATAAAATGTGAATAACAGTGGCGTGAAACTCAGAGGAAGGTTATGAAGCTTCAATCAGATGAAACACAAAAACCTTATATAATACCTGAGACTTAGTTAATAGCCAATAAATTACAGTTTTCAAAATAATATTATCAATATTACCCTTATTTGTCATTTTCACATAAAGAAATATTTTCTAATACCAGATCTGCTCAAGAATTCTTTCTTTCACTTCCTTATCACTGCTAAGTAATTCTGAGTGTGCCAGATGGACAAAGCAGGCAGAAAGACAGAGTTCTTGCCTTCATGGAATTAGGAGAATTTTAGAGGGAAGCAAAAATAAACAAGGCAACCAACACATCCCTGATCTCAGGGAGGGATAGGAGCTGTGCTGTGGCGTTCACAGGGTTCTGAGACTGACCAGGGGAGGGGGTCAGGGTGGAGGCCAGTGAGGAGAGGCCTATCGTGCAGAGGTTGGAGCCTCTTGGGAGCCTGCAAAGCCATGATCTGGGGTGGAGGGTTCAGGCGGGAGCTGCTGGTGAGACCGTGGGCTGGAGCTGCAGGTCCCTCCCGACCTGAGGTTATCTGGTTTCCTGAAAATGACTGGAAGGGACCGTGTTGAACTGCCTTTTGTTTTTCTCCCTGGATTATTCCATTTCCAGATGAAACTCATGACATCATGTTAAATAACTTGGGGGCTTCAAAGACCCAAAACAAAATAAAGCAGAGGCTGCATTTATTCCCTCCAGGTCAAGGTATGACTCTCCCCAACACCCGGCCTGTGGGCTGCTGGAGAACTGACCCCCAGGCCCTGCCACAGCCCCAGGAGCTGCGTGACAAACCCCAACTTTACCCTAGTTTTTCTCTCAACATTTTCATGGGCAGGGTTAGGAAAGGTAAGAAAAGGAAAGACAGACTATATTTCCAGCATATTTTGCCACAACGAAAAAAACAGAAAGCTGTATCTGCTGGGTAGCAAATAAAAAAGTAAACTTCAACATAAAAAACTTTGAACAACAAGCAATTAACTAGGTGGCAGCAAAGGGCACCGAGAGAAAAGATGAATTGCCTGAAATAAATAAGGGCTGGGAAGGGAAATGAAAAATGTTCCCTCGGTAAATGGACTCTAATGCGAGGCTCTGTGAAATAAAGAAGCAATTGTTTGATGCAAAAACAACAGCAAAGCGCCCGGCTCCAGTCGCACAGTCACAGAGAGAGATGATGGTGCTGTCAATCACTGAGCGCCTGATTGCTTCCTACTGTGTGTCAGCAGCCCTGTGGGCTGCTCTGCCCCCCCTTTGCAGGTCTGCCCTGGCTCCCCCAGGGAGATCACTTGCTCCGAATCTCTCGTGCTCAGGATAGGTGCTGGGGCTGGAGGGGCCGCAGCCCTCTGTTTCTCCCTCTCACCGGTCAGCTGGCTCCCGAGGCTCAAGCAGGTGCTGAGGACAAGCTCATCCCTGAGCCCTCCTGTGCCTTTTGTTCTTACCCTTCGTTTGATGGCGATGCCTTTGTTAAAGAAAGTTAAGGAGAGAAGAAGGCAAGTGGAGAATGGAAGGAAATTTGATCAATATTCATTAAAGACTCTATTATCACATAGTTCAGATTCCATCAATTAACAAGACAAAAATCTCTGCTCTCGCTGGGAGAAAAAGATGCACAAATATGTCATTTCAGTATAATGGACAAATAATAAGGGGGGGTGCTTAAGATGCTCTAAGAGCACCTGGGTCCTTTTCCTCACCCAGCTGGGAAGAAATCAAGGAGGGCTTCCTAGAGCAGGCAATGCCTGATCTGAATTTGAAAGGATGAATTAAAGCTTATCAGGCAAGGGCATGCAGCTTCCTGCACTTGTGCAAAGGCTGGAGGGCTAGGTAAGTTAGGTTCCTTCTGGGAAGCGTAGTTACATGGGGGGGGGGGGCGCGAGGCCAGGCAAGGGACCAGCTGGAGGGAGTACCCAGAAGGTGGCCTTGGGGGCCAGCAAGTCTGGGCTGTTTGCCACAGAAGAATATTTGGTTCCCTCCCTCTTCAGGTGATGGGGATCACAGGATGCATGACGGGAGTGACATTTAACATGTCCCTCTGCAAACCAGATAAGGAGGGGACAGGGCCAGGCTGGAAACATGAAAACCCATCAGGAGATGGTCAAAGGGGTTCCTCAGGAAGTGACGGTGGGTGGCAGAGGGGTGGGGAACAAGTGTTAGACAGGGGAGATTTTGGAGAATAGAATGATTAGCATTGGGAATTCACAGAATGTGGGGTTGGCAGTAGCCAGTGGTCCAGGATGTCTGGGACTAAATTTAAGATTCGTGCCATGTCTCCATTTGTATTTGAACTTAAAATAATCCTCATACTGTGCAAGCTGTATAAGTTGTTTAGTAACTAAAAGTTATGGAATGATGAGGAATTAGAGAAGAATCTTCTAGCCTGTTCCGGTAGCAAGACCAGATACATAATTTATAGGCCCCAATGCAGATGGGGCTCCTTGTTTAAAAAACTACTAAACCATAACCTTTTTTTTCCCTTCTTGGGTCTCTTGACATGTTACGGTGTTTTGAACTCGCTATTTAACATCATTCTAGGTAAAGAAAAAAAATGTCAGTTATTAGCATGGCTTTTACTGTTCATCTTTGTAACATGCAATGCCAGTTGTAAATGCAAATATCAGAGCGTTTGACTCAGTCTGAATCACAGAAAGTACACAATTTATGTCTTATAGCTCATTTATTTATATATTTTGTTCTTACCAAAACTAACCCAACTGTTTCATTTCATGTCTTGTTACGCCTGCATTTTAGGATATACCCTTTACTGAAGAGTAAGGATGGGCTGGAAGGAGAAGGAGCTGCAGGTCCCTTTCCTTCCAGCCTCATCTTTAAGAGTGGTCAACCAATCCGGGGAAGACACAGGAGTGAATCAGGCTCTAACGGCCTCCTTGGTTCCTCCGCCCTCTCAGAATGCCATTACCACTTTCTGGCATCCAAACAAGCTCTGGGTCAGGTGGAAGTGCAGAAGCTTAGGGCTGCCAACGCCCCCACTCTCTTGGCCAAGGATGCAATGATCCCCCCACCCCAAGCTCCCACACACCAGGTCCACCAGCATTTGTGCTCCTTGGGTGTCATGAACACTCAATGGCCACCGGGCAGTGCGTGGCAGCGAACACACACACCACAGGAGCTGCCTCTAATGCACACACTCACAAGTTCAAAGAAAAGAATTTCAAGATGGCAATAGCAGAGCATTAAGCCAAGGCATGGACCCTCCGAGCACACAAATGTTTCATGCTCATGGGGTGGCCTTGGAGTGGGGAAGGAACCTGAGGTTCATTCACCTCGTGGGATGGCTTTAAGGCATGGCAGGTGGGCAGTGGGGTCCACTCCAAGGCCTGTCTCTCCACATTCCGGGTCCAGTATTTCTCCCTACAGCAGGCAGACTCCCATCTTGATGTTCCAGTCGGTCTAATGTACCATTCTAATAATTGCGACCACTATTTCCTGGAAACAACTAAATGCAAATGCTTCTGGGGACTGAATTTTGTTCAGTATAGACAAGTGGCACCTATTACTCAATAGTATTTAAATTACAGGAAGAGGTCTCCAGCCCCAACGTGGACAATGCTCTCTTTAGTCGTATTACAAAGACAGCAGATGATGGAGAAGACAGGCCCTTGTGTGCTCCGAGGCCCACCCAGATGAACCCCCACTGCCACTATGGTGTGTTTACAGGCACCTCAGAGCTCACAGAGGGGAGAGGGAGGTTTCAGGGCTCATCTGGCTGGCAGACTACACAAGAGCACTCTGAACAAGAGAGTCCAATTTCCATCCAGCAAGTAGACTGCACTGGGGCCTCTTCACAGACCCTAGTGATACACTCAGAATCTAGGGAAAAAATGACACAGAAACTGAAGCTTGAAACCTAGAAATGCAATAAATAAATCCCTGTGTTCTTTTATTTACTCTTGCTATTTCTACATTATTAGTTGACACATTCATTTGTGATTTCCTATACATGTCCATTCAAGCATGCATTCAGCAAATGTTTCTGAAGGGCTAGGTGCTCAGTCAGGCCCTGAGATGGACGCACTGCATGCACCCAGGTAGATGCTGCTTGTGTGCACCTTACAAGTTTGATGGGGAGATAGATGGGGAAGGGAATAGTCAAGATATGGTCTGACTGGAGTTACCAAGTATGGCACATTTGAGCTGGGCTTTGAGGGATGAATAAGAGATGGACAAGGTGAAGAAGAGCTCACAAAGCAGTGGTAAGAAACATGAAAGCAGGTGTTATTTCTTGAGATACTCCTAGATGTAGGATTTGTTAGCAGAGGTAAGACAATAATGTTAGGCCAAGATATTGGGATTTGGGGGTAAAAAACTTGAGGGCAGGTCTGGAAGAGGAAAGGGGTTAGGGGAGGATGGGCTGGAGGTAGAAATCTGGCTGGAGGTCTCTAGCAGCACTACAGGTGAGGTACTGTGGCTACAGATGAGATGAAGAAAACACAGGCCAAAGGGAAGTTACCCAGCTCAGTGACAGCAACCACGATACACTTTGTCTTCTAAGCCAGAAGCCTGGGACTCTTCCTCTGTGGTCGATGCAACACCTGCTTTTACAACCTTGCTAAGCTTTGCTGCCTTCTAGATTCTGCTTATACATCATTTTGTTTGTTTGCTTGCTTGCCTTCTAAAGATTATTCTTCTACAAAGCCCCATGTCAGCCTCTGCTTCTAGAGAAGCCAACCCAACAGTTGCACCAGAAGCAGTTCTAGGAGTTAGAGATGAAGATGGAGCCCTGGAATGGATGAGCATAAGGCTGGGGCTGGCTGCCTCAGGAAAGTCAAACCCCCTTGCTCAATTTCCACCTCTGAGGCATTTCCAAGCCCTAAAACTTGTCAGAAGAAAGGACTTGCCAAACCAGGTCAAGTGGCTATGGTAATAATTTCCTTGACCTTCCTCAAAGTGACACAAATCCATTTGTGTGGTAACCCCACTG
>CAUYQV010058031.1:0-34748 GCA_963574575.1 Galagoides demidoff
TTTTTGAGACAGAGCCTCAAGCTATCCCCCTGGGTAGAGTGCCATGGCATCACAGCTCATAGCAACCTCCAACTCCTGGGCTTAAGCGAGTCTCCTGCCTCCACCTCCCAAGTAGCTGGGACCACAGGCGCCTGCCACAACACCTGGCCATTTTTTGGTTGCAGCCATCATTGTTTGGCGGGCCCGGGCTGGGGATTTGAACCCGCCACCTTAGGTGTACGTGGCTGGAGCCTTAGCCGATTGAGCCATAGGTGTGGAGCCGACACTTCAGATCTCTTAAAACCCCAAGTCTTATTGACTTTTTTACTATAAATCAATTTCTGCCCATCTTATTCACTCACGGTCAGTGTTTTTTATTTATTTCATTTTTTCCTTCGAGACAGAGTCTCACTTTGTCACCCTCAGTAGAGTGCTGTTGCATCATAGCTCACAGCAACCTCAAACTCTTGGGCTCAAGTGATTCTCTTGCCTCAGCCTCCCAAGTAGCTGGGATTATAGGCGCCCGCCATAGCAACCACCTATTTCTTTCTTTTTTTTTTTTTTTTTTTGGTTGTAGTTGGCATTGTTGTTTGGCAGGCCCAGGCTGGATTCAAACCCACCAGCTCTGGTGTATGTGGCTGGCACCCCAGCCACTGAGCTATAGGCACTAAGCCAGATCAGTGTTTTTTAAAAGAAACTCAACTTTAGGCCAGGCACAGTGCCTCATGCCTGTAATGCTAGCACTCTGGGAGAGCAAGGTAGGAGGATCGATTGAGTTTAGGAGCTTGAGGCCATCCTGAGCAAGAGCCAGACCCTATCTTTACTAAAAAATAGAAAGAAAGAAAAAAAAAAACTAGCTGGGAGTCAGGACAGGCAACTGTATTCCCAGCTACTCGAGAGGCAAGAGGATCACCTGAGCCCAACAGATTGAGGTTGCTGTGAGCTGTGATGACGCCACGGCACTTGGCGCTCTACCCAGGGCAACAGAGTGAGATGCTCTCTCTCAAGAAAAAAAGAAACTCAACTTTAATCAACCCCCGAAAGAAGGGAATGTTAGAGATTAGATCACGAATGACTTAAAAAATAAAGGCTCTTATTACAGAACCAAATAGTAATGAAGCCATATGATTTAGCAGCAGCTACAGAAAGCCACTTGGATTCCAAAGAGGAAACAGGGACCTCTGATTACCACAACAGAAGACACCAATTTTCACACACAGGAAGAATTCTCCTAGTTCCAGCTACCCAAATGTGAAGAGAAAGCCACAGTGATTGCTCTACTGGGTCTGAGTCAAGGCCACACACTGCGGCCTGGGCATAATCACATTTGCAAGAAGGTTCACGAGCTGCCCTTCACGTTTAGAACAGGGGTGTCCAACTTGCAGCCCCGAGGCCCCATGCTGGATGGGTGAGGACCGTTTTTGCTTATATGGGTGTCATAAGAAGCATGCACAGACCTGCTTTTGGTAATCAGCTTTCTTTAGTGCTTGTATATTTAATGTGTGGCCCAAGACTACTCTTATTAGTTTTCCTTTCTTTCCTTTTTTTTTTTGAGATAGTCTCATTCAGTCACCCTGGGTAGAATGCTGTGGTGTCATAGCTCACAGCAACCTCAAACTATTGGGCTCAAGAGATCCTTTTGCCTCAGCCTCCCAAGTAGATGGACTACAGGTACTCACCACAATGCCAGGCTAGTTCTTTTTTTTTTTTTTTCCTATTTTAGTAAAGGTAGGGTCTCACTCTTGCTCAGGCTGGTCTTGAACTCCTGAGCTCAAGCAATCTATCCACCTCGGCTTACTTTTATTATTCTTCTTTCGACGTGTGGCAGAGAAAATAAAGTTTGGACAGCTTCATTTGGAAGGAGGTGTAGCATGTGGCTAGTAGAATTTGGGTGGCATTAATACAAATCTACTAAGTGAGAAAATATGGCTCATAAGTAGATAGCACCTGCTCTATCCACTTCTGGACATCATTCTAAGAAAGATGCCGGAGAAGTGTCTTCCAGCACTGGTGTTAAGCAGGATGGCTCAGGGGCCAAATTGTCTGGATTCAAAGTTAGGCTGTCCCGTTCACTAGCTGTGTAACTTTGGACACATTATTTAACCTCTCTAGGCCTCAGTCTCCTCATCTATAAAATAAGGATATTACTTGTCTCCTTGGGTTGTTATAAGATTTACATCTTTTATATATACACATATACATAACATATAACCTAAATAACACACATAAAATATATAACACATAATGCATATTACATATATCATATAATACATATATTACACACACACACACATATATACATGAAATTCTTAGAACAACACCTGGCACATAATACGTACCAAATTAAATGCTGGCTATCATTATGATGGTGATGTTATCGTCATCGTTGTCATTGTCCAAATGGTTGGTGAAAAGAAAGCACGGAAAGATAAAAAGGAGACTTGTGGGGACATGATTGGCCCCTTCAAAGTCTTGAAATGCTACCAAGAGGCAAAGGGATAAATGATTTCTGTTTGACCCTGGACGCAGATATAATATCAAAGAGTATAAATTACAGGAATTCAAATCTGGACTCAAAGTATAAGGAACATCATTTTAATGGTCAGAGATATCTGAAGATCAAAGGCTTCCTTGGAAAGGGAGGTGTCACAGGTTCCTGTCATCTTTGATTCCGCCCTGGATAATCTTTCGGGAGGTAAGAATTAGCTGGGCAATTGAGTAAGATAGCCCAAAAGGACCTAGCCTTGCATGTCTGTAATCAAACACATCCATTAAAGTATCAAGCATAATTATAAGAAATGATTAAAATATAAGAAGCTCAACACAGAAACTCCCACGTTGCAACACTGTCACCATCTTCCATAAGTGGGAGAGAGACTCAGTAAAGATTCCATTCCAAATAATATGCCCAGATGCAAACACAAAATGTGTAAAAGGCACGTCATCTTACGGGAGTCGAAGTCTTCAAATTAGTCTGTGTATATGATAAAAAATCACATATAGTCAGAATTTCCTAGGAAGGCCCCATATTGGCACCTGCCTCTTTGTTTTGTTTTTTGTTGTTATTGTTTTTTGGGACAGAGTCTCCTTGTCACCCTTGGTAGAGTGCTGTGGCATCATAGCTCACAGCAACCTCAAACTTGGGCTCAAGCGATCCTCTTGCCTCAGTTTTTCTATTTTTAGTACAGTCAGATCTAACTTTTGCTCGGCTTGGTCTTGAACTCATGAGATCAAGCAATTCACCCACCTCAGCCTCTCAGAGTGCTAGGATTGTAGGTGTGGGCCACCACGCCCAGCCAGCACCTGACTCTCTGTAAGCCCACCATAGTACCTTTCCCTCCAGCATCGGATTGGACCTCCACTTTTCTGGTCAGCACTAGACAAAGGAGTTGGTTTGAATTTAAGTGCCAAGTTCTGTGAAAAATATGTCTATTTAAATAGTAGGCTCACAGCAGAAAGAGATACCTATTTTATCCTATGGAGGGATGAGACCAGCTGAGACTCACGTCCTCCCCAGTCTCTCTTCAGGGACATATACTCAGTTTCAGGCTGAATTGATTGTGCTGTTTCTATTGTTATCTTCTGATTTTGTCCACTTCTCTTTTTTCTATTTATTTATCCAAGTGCACACAATTGATTGAGTTGCTGGAGTTGAATGTACCTTGTGGACATTCGGGGCTACGTGGTCCGCGATCCCTGTCTTTCAGCCCACGGTTTCTATGACTACTCCCTGGACCCTAGAGATGCACTTGTTTATCCAAAACTTTCCTTTCTTCTGGGAAAAATGCTCCTCCTTTGGGGAATTGCCTCCCACCCCAGTTAGTGATCCTTGGGTGTCACCAACCACAGTGTTTCACAGCCACCAGGTAGGCCTGTAACCTAAGCATGGCCAACCAGAAACCTGCCCTGGGGTCTCTGCATTAGCAACCGGAGTGTGTCTCTGGGTTCTCCTCTGAGGCCAAGGCCACCCTGCTTTCTGAACCTTCGCCAGCCCAGCCGTGCACCCAGCCTGCACCCAGCGGTGCACCTAGCCTGTGGGCTGAAGGGGGTCAACAAGCAGAGAGAGGCAGTGTTGGAGATGGGGGCTCTTGGCTCCATTCTTTCTTGCCCTGGTTCCAAGTAATCTCTAGCGTCTGTAACAGGGGTCCTCAAACTTTTTAAATAGGGGGCCAGTTCACTGTTCCTCAGACCATTGGAGGGCCGGACTGCAGGCCATGGGACGAGTCAGCTGCTAAGCAGGACAGGCAGCAGCAGCAAAAACACCCCGCGGGCCGGATAAATGTCCTTGGCGGGCTGCATGTGGCCCACGAGCCATAGTTTGAGGATGCCTGGTCTATAACCTCTATGACCCCGTCCTTCCCAGAGCGACCCAAGAAACAGCTTCTTTTTGCTTAATCAGGTTTACATTATTTTCAACAAAAGGAATTTTGCTACGGCCCTCAAAGGTTTGATTTCCTGAGCTGTACCAGTTCCAGCGTTCTCCAGGCAAACAAAAGGGTACACAGAAATAGGCTCCTGCCTGGTCCCACACCGTTACGAAGCGTGTTTAGAAATACATTCACCTTCAGCCAAGCTCCACGGAGCCTCACATGTGAAGGGTCATTTCCGATTCTTTCAAATCATTCTTTTACATGCTAAATAATCATTCAGGAAGAAGGGAGGGAGGGAAGAAAGGAGGGCGAGGGGAGGAAAGGAAAAGGAAATGAAGGAAAAGCCTGACCTTGTGCTCTCAAGAAAACCACTACTTCCTGCCTCTGTCTTTCAGAGACCTGGGGAAAGACTCTCATCCAACACAGCAAAGGAGGTGCAGCTGCTGATAGGGGGAGGATGCTACAACGAGTACGTGCAGCCCTGGCCCTCGGGGGACTCCCCACCTGAAGGAGGTCTGAGCCTCCCAAAAGTATCTCTGTTTTTCCCTATTTATCAGAAGATAATTTGAGATAATGTGGCTGGGTATAGCGGCTCACACCTATGATCCCATCATTCTGGGAAGCTGAGGCAGGTGGATTGCCTGAGCTCAGGAATTTGAGACCCCAGCAAGAGCAACCCCATGTCTAAAAATAGCCAGGTAGTGTGGTAAGCACCTGTAGTCCCAGCTACTTGGAGGCTAAGGCAAGGGGATTGTTTGAGCCCAGGAGTTGGAGGTTGCTGTGAGCTATGATGCCACTGCACTCTACCCAGGGTGACAGAGTAAGACTCTGTCTCAAAAAAAAAAAAGTGAGCTAATTTGATATAATTCTTAAGAGACCAACTCTCACTCTTCACTAGAAATATGCATACACAGACACACACACAATATCAAAATAAGGATCTTGAAATTCACGAGAATTGGGTAGACATGTCCCTATAACTTCAATAAACATGTCATTTCAATTAATAGCATTTACTTTGGAAGGAAAAAGCTTTGTGGCCCATTGCTATGTGTACCCCTCAGTCCACGGGAGCCCCGGTATCCCACTGAGGCTGCAGACAGCCACTCTGTCCTTCCCACTTCACACGGCGTGTGGCAGGGAAGCCTTGGTGAACGAGTGGCTCAAGGTCACAGGTGACAAGCTCTGGCCCAGCGTCCCAGTGGGAAAACATCTGGTCTCCTCCTCTGTCTACGAGCATAGGGAGGCCCTATTGATCTGAGAAGCAGCAGAACAGAAGCCCTGATGCTGACGAAACTTTCAAGCAAGCAGCCACTGACTGAAGGCTTCACGTCCAAAAGACCCTGAGAATTCTCTAGGAAGTCAGCAACTCGACCAGGAGAAATTCTTTAAATTTCAAATTCATATTCACTTATATGAATAGAATCCTAAATCATATCTATTTAGTAATTTTTCACCTGAAAAAATTACAAAATAGGCCAGCAGTAATTCTGAGCTGCCTCCAGTCAGAGCTTAGGTCAGCAGAGCTGAGAACAGTGTGCTGGGTGCAGGTGGGGAATATTCAGTGCCTGGGAACGGGGAAGGGGGCCTTTCTCCACACTCCACACTCCATCCTTAAGGGTCCCGACAGTTGGCTGAGCCCTGCAATGCCCACTTCCAGGATGCTGTGGTGACGTGTTAGTTCCTAGACAACAGGGTGTGGTCCAAGATGGGCAACACGTGGACCTTTTCCTACCACTGCCTGGGGCAGCATCTTCCATTTTCCAAAGCTCAGACTTCTGTTACAACAAGAAGACCAGGCTGTTGTCACTTAGAAGAAGATTGCCACCCTTGGAATGGGCCTTCAGGCACTAAGTATCTAATCCCACTGTGAGACTGGGGGTGAGTTTTCACAGATTTCCTGTTCATGGGATTTGGGCTGCAATTGGAGGCCACAGCAGTAATTCAAGAAAGGACTCAGGGTCAGAAACTTAGAAACCCAGATTTGGAGACCTGGCTCAAGTGTACCCGTGGCTGGACTTTCCCTGGGTACTGCCCCAGCAATGCACCCTGGGACTTTGTGTTTCTGTGATGTGTTTATTGCATAATACCTATCAGCTGGTGGTTTGGGGTTCCCCCTTATTTTTATTTATTTATTTACTTTTAGAGACAGAGTCTCACTATGTCACCCTCGGTAGAGTGCCATTGCGTCACAGCTCACAGCAACTTCAAACTGTTGGGCTTAAGTGATTCTCTTTCCTCAGCTTCCCAAGTAGCTGAGACTACAGGTGCCCACCACAATGCCTGGCTATTTTTTTGTTGCAGTTGTCATTGTTGTTTAGCAGGCCTGGGCTGGGTTCGAACCCGCCAGCATCAGTGTATGTGGCCAGCACCCTAACCACTGAGCTATGGGCACTGCCACCCCCCTTATTTTTAATTCATACTCCCATTTTCATATATTGTGATCAAGTAGGGTGATCCCAGAGTATCAGCCGGCTCAGGCCATTCAGTGCAAGGATTTCTCCAGGTTCCTGGGTAGGGGCTCAGGTAAGGTGAAGCTTTATGGTCTCACCAGGGAACCCCAGTCCTTGTGCTGTAAGCAGCTCTGCCTGTAACAGCACAGGGAACTAATGGGAAGATGCACGTTATGATTTGGACTTAAGAAATCTTTCTCTTGGGGTGTAAAGGGATAGATTTTAGGGAGGCAGCATCTGAGTTTAGATAACAGAGGCAATGGCCCAGGCTAGAGAGGAAGAGGAACTGAGTTGGGGGAAAAGATGGGGAGAGGAAAACACATTTGCGTAACAGGAGTAAACAACACCGTTGTTGGTGACCGACTACAAAGGGGAGAAAAGACTCCAGGGGCTTCTAAGAACCAGAAGCCACCTCCTCTCTTGGCCTACTGCTGGTTTCCATAACTTCACTCTGACCTCCTTCTCAACCTCTCTCCTTATCTTGTCACATTAAGAAGCATCCCTTCTGACGATTAGAAGCAGCCTACCCTGTAATCATGCTCCACGCCAGGCCCTGTGTCAGCAAGCTGAGCTTTCTACCCATCCGGAGTTTAAGAATAGATTGAGACCAGTTTGTGCCTAAGAACCTTGAATTAATTATTTACCTCATAAAATTGTAGCAGTTGGATAAGAATGGTAGGTCTATACTAGGTCAGGAGAAAGATCACCTACTGGCTTCCTCATGCACCTGTAATAGTGAAATTACACTTGGCAATGGGGAATCTATGCCCCATACCTGGCTAGGTCTTAGCTGGAGTTCACGTGGTTTTTAGATGTAAATCCAACTCTGGTCACTGACCGATGGTGAAAACCAAGACACATTTCATAGCCCCAGCACATTACATTAGAATAACATTCTAGAATGTTAAAAATAGTTTGAACTAGAATAGAAACCAAGCCACTGAAGAGTTTAGGGCAAAGGGCAATCACAAAACCTGGAAATAATGACAGACTTGTTTTGTTTTGTTTTTTTGAGACAGAGCCTCAAGCTATCCCCCTGGGTAGAGTGCCTTAGCATCACAGCTCACAGCAACCTCCAACTCCTGGGCTCAAGCGAGTCTCCCGCCTCAGCCTACCAAGTAGCTGGGACCACAGGTGCCCGCCACAACGCCTGGCTTTTTTTGGTTGCAGATGTGATTGTTTGGCCCGGGCTGGATTCAAAACCGCCAGCTCAGACAGCTCAGGTGTCTGTGGCTGGCGCCGACAAACTTGCTAATTAGACATTCGAATGACAATAATAATCCATAATAACATTTTGAAGGCCATAGCCCAAGGAATTTTCGATTATGTTGACAACCGTGGAATCAGCGCCTTTCTCTTCTTCCCTTCTCATTTCTTTCCCGACCAAGCGTCACCTCTTGCGTCCTCCCCAGTGTCTTTTTCTCCTTCCTCATACTTCACTTCTAATTTTAACTGCATTGTATTTTAAATGTTTAATATCACTTCTTGAATACAGTTTCATGCTTCGCATTTGATTGAACAATATTTTATATATCATGAAATTAAATTCACATGCCATAAAATTCACCGGATTTAATTGTATAAATCAGTGGTTTCCAGCCTATCTCCAGAGCGGAGCAGCCATCGCTACACGTAGCTGCAAAGCATTTTCATCACCCATAAGGGACCCGTCCCCATTACCAGTCACTCTCCACTGCACCGGTCACCAAGCTCCTGGCAGCCAATCGCCACTCACTAATCTACCTTCTATCTCAGTGGATTTGCCTGTCCTGGGCGTTTCATATAAATGGAATCATGCAAAGGTGGCCTTTGGAGTCTGGCTTCTCTCACTTAGAATAGAGGTTTCAGTTGTCCCCTGTGTCGTGGCACAGACCTGTACTGCTCTCTTCCTTACCGTGAGTAACATTTGGTTATGGGGGACGCTGTGCTTACATTATCCATCATCACTCAAGGGAGATGCTGGTTTTCCCCGTTTTTTGGCTGTCACACATAAAGCCGCTATGCACATTTGCCTGGACACGTGTTTCTGCTCCCCTGGGTGTGCATCCCGGCCTGTGGTAACTCTATATTTAACTCTTTGAGGAGGTTCCAAACTCTTTCCCAAAGTGGCTAAAAAATGTTACTATATTTTTCACTTGACTACTCAGCCAGTGTAAATGGCTTTTAGAATTTTTTTAGCAAGTCAGTTAAGGAGCTTCTTGCTTCCCTCTAGTCTTGCTCCCCTCCCGTCCCTTCCCTTTCTAATGTGGATAACTGGTCCTCAGCAAGCTCTGGATGTGACCCCCACGCCAGGACCCCGAGCAGCAGAACAAAAATGAGTGGGGAGATGACCACAGGGTCAGCCTTTCTTTTTTTTTTTTTTTGAGACAGAGCTCAAGCTGTCCCCCTGGGTAGCGTGCCATGGCATCACAGCTCACAGCAACCTCCAACTCCTGGGCTCAAGCAAGTCTCCTGCCTCTGCCTCCCAAGTAGCTGGGACCACAGGTGCCCACCACAACGCCCGGCTATTTTTTGGTTGCAGCCGTCATTGTTGTTGGCAGGCCTGGGCTGGATTCAAACCCGCCACCTTAGGTCTATGTGGCTGGTGCCTTAGCCACTTGAGCCACAGACGCTGAGCCATGGGTCATCCTTTCTTAAAGACCAACATCTGACCCAGATAAGAAAAATTAAAGTCCCCCTGGCTCAGCACCTGTAGCTCAAGCAGCTAAGGCACTAGCTACATACATCACAGTTGGCAGGTTCAAATCCAGCCCGGGCCTGCCAAACAACAATGACAACTGCAACCAAAAAATAGCTGGTGTTGTGGTGGGTGCCTGTAGTCCCAGCTACTTGGATGGCTGGGGCAAGAGAATTGCTTAAGCCCAGGAGTTGGAGGTTGCTGTGAGCTGTGATGCCACGGCACTCTACCCAGGTTGACAGCTTGAAGCTCTGTCTCAAAAAAAAAAAAAAAAAATGAAGTCCCAAGTCCTCCAAATTTCCCCTTTAGCCTCGTAATTTTCTCAGTGCCTACCGGGAAGGGCAGAGATTCTATCTCTGTGAGTGTTTGCTAATGACTAGGAGACCATTTTTCTAATTTAAAGGCTTTACTTCAGCAACTGCCCACTCTCCTTTGTATCATTTCCCCCCAAACATCAGAATTAGAGTCAACAGCCAACTCTCCTTTCCCCTACAATCAGCCTGAACAGCTGTCCTGCTTAGCTGGCTTCCCTCCCTGTCCGGGTTCAAAGGAAACCACAGAAGGCCTAATAGCAGAAGAGTTCCAGGAGGGTCCTCTGAAGTCCAGGGAAATCCAGGATCAGTCTTTGACACAAAGTCGTCCCCTGCTTTGGTTCCCAGAGGGCAGTTGAGGCCTGGGATGGGTGGCCTACCATGGTCATCTGAGCTTTTCACAGGGCTTGGCCATGCAGAGGTAGGCATGCTCTAGGCTTTGGTAGGCACACTCCAGGGTTTAGTAGGTGCATTCCAGGCTTTGGTGGACGTGCTCCAGGGTTTGGTAGATGTGCTCCAGGGTTTGGTGGGTGTGCTCCAGGCTTTGGTAGGCTGCTCCAGGCTTTGGTAGGCACGCTCCAGGCTTTGGTGGACGTGCTCCAGGGTTTGGTAGGCTGCTCCAGGGTTTGGTAGGCACGCTCCAGGCTTTGGTGGACGTGCTCCAGGGTTTGGTAGGCTGCTCCAGGCTTTGGTAGGTGCGCTCCAGGCTTTGGTAGGTGTGCTCCAGGCTTTGGTAGGCTACTCCAGGCTTTGGTAGGCACGCTCCAGGCTTTGGTGGACGTGCTCCAGGGTTTGGTAGGCACGGTCCAGGGTTTGGTAGGCTGCTCCAGGGTTTGGTAGGCACGCTCTAGGCTTTGGTGGACGTGCTCCAGGGTTTGGTAGGCTGCTCCAGGGTTTGGTAGGCTGCTCCAGGCTTTGGTAGGCTACTCCAGGCTTTGGTAGGCTACTCCAGGCTTTGGTAGGTGCACTCCAGGCTTTGGTAGGCTACTCCAGGCTTTGGTAGGCTGCTCCAGGCTTTGGTAGGTGTGCTCCAGGGCTTGGTAGGCGCACTCCAGGGTTTGGTAGGTGAACTCCAGGGTTTGGTAGGCGTGCTCCAGGGTTTGTGTGCTTTTATGACTCTGCCAAGGAAACCAGTTATAACACAGTCCACCTTCTTTCTTCCCTATATTTCAGCAAAATAGTAACTGACCCTTTCCCCCCAGCTCCTCCATAAAGTGCTCCCCAGTTAGTAATAACCCTGGTGTGCAACAAGGCCTTTCCCAAATTCCCCACTAACTCTGCTCCAAGGGAGTGCCTGGCCAGGCCCTGTGACAAGTGTGTGATTCCACAACCACCGAAGGCCCCAGGACTGCGTTAGGGCTTCTTGCCCCTCCCCACCCCCACTCATTTCAGAGGTAATTTAGGCAGTGACTATCAAAAAGGCCACCACATTCAACTAAGCATTTTCCTCTTTGTCCTCAGTCCCCAAACACCTTCCGGAGGACACTGCCTCTAAATTTCCCGTGGAACCCCAGGAGAGTGAAGAGGCCCATGTTCCAGTGAGAGAGGTCCACACGCCAGGCCCCCAGTGTCCTGCTGCTGCTCTCCTCCATTCCTTCCTGCTGCTACCACTCAGATGAGGAGAGAAGGAAGAAAATCGAGACTCCGTTCACGGCTGCCCTCGGCTCCCTCCTCTGGAGATCCCCTCTGCTCTCCACTCTCAGGGATCTCAGGGATGGAGCTTCCTGCCATGTGGGGACTGCCGGGCAGGTCCAGGGTGCTGGAGCCAGGAGGCCTCCGTGCAGCCCCGGAGCAGCCTCGCCCCAGGTTTTGCTTCCATTTCTTCCCCATCTACAAGCCGATCCTTCCGTGTGAACCTCGACCCTGTCTTTTTAGCTCCTCTTTTCTACTTCCGCTGTGCCACTGAGGTTGACATCTGTCTGGAAGTCCCCAAAGTCCCTGGAGAAAAGGGATCTTTCTATTTAGGCCTCAGGCCCTGAAATTCTCCCCAGGGTCACCTGAGCCACACCTTGACGAGGCCCCTGGTCTCTCCCCTAGGGATCTTCAGACTCTGTGCACAGCCCCTGACTCTGTGTCTGCGCCAGGTTCCCTTCTGACTTCATGGTCTGTCTCTCGCCTTCTCCTCACCCCTTTCCAACCTACCTGGCCAGGAGTCACCGGCCCCAACCAAGGACACAGTGTCCCAACACATAGATCTTCAAGATCTACCACTGTTTGTAACTGGAGCTCATTTGAAGAGACTGGCAACACACGGGGGGTTTATTTGAAAGCTTTTCCCCAGGTGAGCTGCACCAAGCCCCCACGCCTCTAATCCCCCCAGAGACCAGAAAACCTTGTAATGCATGTGGCTGCCACACCACCACCCACAGCTCCAGCTTAGCACAGGTAGGAGCCTGGCAGGTATTTCTCCAAGAAGCTGTAAACAGTGATGGAAGTGTGGGGGTGGGGGCGTCACGAGGTAGCTCCGAACCTTCAGTGGATATATTGAAAGTGTAGAAAAATCCTGGTCATCGTGAGATAAGCATAATTTTAGGGACATTAAAACTTGGCCTCATAGAAAGCAGTAAGGGCAGGCAGTGATCTTAAGCCCTGCGAATGCTCTCCGCGTTACCATGGTGTCTCTCCGGGAATGCCGCTTATCCTACAGCTGTTAGCAAACAGCCTCCAAAAGCTTCGTCTCCTGCTGCCACCTCGTGCTTAGAAGAAGAAAGTTTCAATTTCAGCGGCTATGGCAGTAAGAAGCTAGGATTTTAGAACCAGGATCTAGAATCCTCTGGTCCAACTCCCTCCACTTCACAGACAAGGAAACGGAGACCCAGACTGGACCTCAAGTCTCCTTGTCCCTCCCCTGCTCCACACCAATTCTCTGGACAGTCACAGGCAGAAAGGTCGTGTCCTCAATGTCAAAGGCCACTGATGTACACGGCGGACAAACAGTACGTCCCACTCCATACATGCCTCATTTGGTGAGAGCATTTCCCAGGGATTGTGCAGTCATGGATGACAGCCCCGGGGACCCGTGACAATGGAGCTGACACTGCAGGGCCCTCTGCAGACAGGCACTGTCACAGCACTGAGATGTGTCTCACCCGATCCTTTCCGTCATCCCATAAGACCCTCACTATTACTGCTCCCATCTTGCATTTAAGGAACCTGGGGCTTAGAGAAGCTAGTAATTTACCCAAAGGCAGAGGGAGAATTCGAACTCAGGTCCCCACAGCACAAGCTGTGCTCGTGCCTCCTCCTTTCCCACTCACACGGACTTCATCCCATGCTAAGAGGGCACACATTACAGCTTGCCCTATTTCCTTTCACCCTTTTCCTATGCAGAAATATATATACATATATATATGTTTTTGAGACAGAGTCTCACTATGTTACCTTCACTAGGGTGCTGTGACATCACAGCTCACAGCAACCTCAAACTCTTGGGCTTAAGTGATTCTCTTGCCTCAGCCTCCCAAGTAGCTGGGACTACAGGTACTGGCTACGATGCCTGGCTATTTTTTGTTGTTGTTGTCATTGATGTTTAGCAGGCCTGGGCCAGGTTTGAACCCACCAGCCCCGGTGCATGTGGCTGACGCCATAACCACTGGGCTACAGGTGCTGAGCCGTGTTTCAATATTTTTATACTATAACGTAATACTGACAAGATCTTATGTTGAAAGCTTTATCTGAATTTCAGTATTTTTAAGATGCGTTTATAGAAGGGAAGGCATGAGATTTAAGAAGAAAAGGTATCCAATGTACTCAGCCCTACTATGAAACCAATTTATAAACACCCACACTTCCATATGAAAGTAATAACCCAACTACAGCCCAAGATGAAGGGGAAAGAGGGGGAAGAAGGGTAATTGGTGGGACCACACCTATGGTGCATTTTACAAGGGTACATGTTAAATCTGCTAAGTGTGGAGTATAAATGTCTTAACACAATTACCAAGAAAATGCACTGAAGGCTATGTTAACCGGTTTCATGAAAGTATTTCAAATTGTATATAAAACCAGCACATTATACCCCATAATTGCATTAATGTACACAGCTATGATTTAATTAAAAAAAAAAAGATTACGACCATTATCGAGGCTTCTGTTATTGTTGCCCCCTGTCACGGTCCCATCAATGGCACTCAAAGTACCTGTTTTAATCCTTCCTCATCAATATTGGAAGCATTTAGATCTCAACTTTGCTAAGAATAAACTGGATTTTGGCAAAGATGAGAGCAACATGTATCTTATCACCCTCTATTTGAGAATTCCAGGCCTAAGACAACCTAAATGATCAGATAAGGGCTCCTAGCTCATTTTTAAATATGTTAAATTCCAGACAGAAAAACTTAGAATGCAAATGCTCAGAAATTCCAAACAGGGTATTTAAAGAGGCTGAGAAGTACCTGTTAATTCTCCTTAGTAACCTGTTACATAAAAATAACCTTTGGCATGCTTTAATCAGGACTCAAGAAATAACATGATCTCAGGAATTAGGCAGGTAAATATTAAATTAGTGAATCAGGCCAGAGAAATAAAACAGGCAGCAGTCCCCAGGAAACACAGACTGTGACACCAAAGGAAAGGCGTCCGTTCACACGTAGAATTTACCAAGTAACTGGCCCCCTCTTTCTGGATCTGGCTGAGCAGGAAATGCCAGTGTGGGAGTCAAAATCCATCCCAAAGACCCAAAGTTCAGTCTCAGGAGCCTAAGAGCCAGGACATCTGTAGAAAGCTGCCAGTCCAGCTGTCTACATTTATGGTCCAAGAACTAACTGAGATGTGCTGAAAAGGGTTTTGGTGAGTGGCACCAACTGGCTGAACAGTCTAGAAAATGAAGATCCCCAGCCAGGAACACAGAATGTCCAGGGTTGTGGGGATGCCAATTAGGGGCCAACACCCTGAGTGTGGCTTCCACGGGCTGTGGTCCTGCCCTGCCCACTGGTCCTCACGAGGACTGAGAGGTGCACGGTCACTTCAGCAGGGCCCTGGGGCCTGTGCAGCTGCACCACTGCCTGCCCCAGAGCCCAGGAGGTCAGCCATACTACAAAAACGAGCCCACAGTCCTTCTGTTAGTAAAAAGAGCTGGTATTCTGGGAGGAAAAATCTGTATACATTTGCCATGAACAACCTGAAAATGAAATTAAAAAAAAAATTCCATTGACAACAGGACCACAAAGAATGTATTTATAAATAAATTTAACAAAAGAAGTGCAAAACCCACTGCTATGGTTTGAATGCGTGTGTCCCCCGAACTCTTATGCTGGAACCTAATAGCAACTGTGATAACATTGAGAGGTGGAGCCTTCTGGGACTGAGCACGCCATCCTCATGAACGGGGCTAGGACTCTTGTAAAGGGGTTGAAGGGAGTGCCCTCGCCCCCCTATTCCTTTCACTGTCCACCATGTGAGGAAACAGCAGCAAGGTGCCACTTAGCAAGAAGAGGCCAGGCCCTCACTGGGTTGCCTCAGCTGTCCTGAACTCTTGGTCTCAAGTGATCTTTCTGCCTTGGTCTCCCAGAGTTCTGAGATTACGGGTGTGCGCCACTGTGTCAGGCGTTTTACTGTTGTCCCTCCAACCTGAGTTGAAACAGAAGCACACCTCTTAAAAGATGCAGAGAAAGCATCTGATAAAATTCACTAACAATTCATAGTTTCAAACAAAATCTTAAGAAACTAGGAATGGAAGGGAGGGAATTTCCTTAAACCTCAAATCTTTAAGAGCCTTATTAAAGTGGGTACTGTTATGATTGCTATTTAGCAGAGAAGAATTTTAAGTTCACAGGGCTTATAAGTGACGAAACTATGCCCGGCTCCGTTTCATGAAGCCTTCTTGCTTGTTGGGAGGCTTTAGGCTGAGGGACACACACACAAAGCAGTCCTGGAACTCTGCACATTCCCTCATGTCCACAAGAGGGCACCAGGCTCACTGAAGTCAAGCCCAGTGTTGAAAGGATGAAGAAATAGTATAGTATCAAACTGTTTGAATACATACTAGCATCAAGGCATTTGGAAACCCACGGGTGTGTGTCCACTTGCACCTTGGATCAGAAATAACCAGCTCTGCACCTTTCAATAGTAAAATCCCATTTCCACTTAGAGTCTTCACTTGATTCTCCCCCAGTGTCACTGCACAGGGACACCCAGACCACATTAGGGACATACTACACAACCAGTTTACCTGCCCTCCAGCACGCAGTGGGGCTGCCAGGAGATGCCAAGTCGAGGCCTCCCAGTCAGGAGAGAGTGGTGGGGAAGAGTGCCCTCCAGAGAGGGAGGTGACGGACTGGGGAGGGGGCAATGCCGGGTGTGTGATTTGAAAAAAAAATCCCAATCTATATTAAATTTTATGTCTAGGAAATAGCTCATAGTTTCTATAATACAAATAGTAAACCAAGGAGTGAGGTGGAGTTTTTGTGTTTGCTAAAAGGAGGTAGCAATTCTGTTTTTCCCTTATTTCAACAGGTTTGTAACTGTATAAAATATTTACACTACAGAGCATCAAGGTCTCTTTTACATATGCCTTCCCTGCCCCTGTTTACTGATAGTCCCTGCTTCAGGTCCTTGTTCGTCTAGTTTTTGTTTGTGGAGTGTGGGGTAGAGCTGCCCGCTGCAGTACCAGGTCCTACAACTGACTCCAAGCAGAAGTGAATATCTTAAAGGACACATAATACCCATTCATGGTTTCAAACAAAATCTCAGTTTACAGAAATCCATCAGCAAATATTATTATACTTTAGAGAATTTATAAGATCACAAGACAAAGAGTCAATAAACCAAAATTAATTATAAGTCTATATAAAAGCAACAAATAGAAAACAATATTCTAAGAATAATGCTTATTTACTGTAGCAAATCAAACACCTTGGAATAAATCTAGTGAAACATGCATACGACCTCTACGCTGATAAAACTATAAAATATAACAAAAAAAAATCAAGAAGAGGAATACCTCTCCTAGTGTGCAAAATTCAGAAGACCCAAGTAAATGGAGAGATACCTAACATTCACGGAATGAAAGACTCCAGAACGCTGGGTGTTAATTTTCCATGAACTTATCTATAGATGCATCACAATCATAATCAAACTCCAAGCACATTCTTTATGAAAATTGATGAAACTATTTCTAAAATACACGTAAAAATGCAAAGGACAGAGAATAGCTGTGGGAGTCTTTTTTTTTTTTTTGGAGACGGAGCCTCAAGCTACCCCCCTGGGTAGATTGCCATGGCATCACAGCTCATAGCAACCTCCAACTCCTGGGCTCAAGCGAGTCTCCTGCCTCCGCCTCCCAAGTAGCTGGGACCACAGGCGCCCGCCACAATGCCTGGCCATTTTTTGGTTGCAGCCATCATTGTTGTTTGACGGGCCCGGGCTGGGGATTCAAACCCACCACCTTAGGTGTACATGGCTGGCGCCTTAGCTGATTGAGCCACAGGCACCAAGCCCCTAGGTTATTTTTTAAAAAGCACAGTGGAAACTGAGAACCAAGAGACTGCTGCGAATATTCTGAGTACGGTAATAGATCTGGGGTGCACAGCAACCTACCAGTTCCCATGGGTTTTCATTCTTATGCAAAGGACCAAAGCGTCTTCATCCTACACACTCTCCCTGAAGGACACTCGACATCAGAGACACGGGGTGGTAATGCTGACTTCTTGGCCAATTTGCCAAGTCCTTTTCTGTACTTCCCATGTGTTCTTGTTCATTTTGAACTTGGAAGGTGTCCGGCTACCTGTGTCAGGCTCAGAGCCCCTGTGGGAAACAGCTCTTCGTAGCCTTTGTTTCCAGTGACTTGGAAGCAAGTTGGATAAATCACTTCTAAACAATCTTGTGCCCTTTGCGAGGTAATTCAAGAGTCATTGTGGCATTTCCTTAACTGGCCGCTGGATCCCCTTTATGGGATTTAAGGACCCAAACTGCAGACAGTCTGTCACTAAACAGTTGCTTTCACTGCCTTCCTACAAGGGCCTTACAGAGTGGTTTCCACCCTCAGAAATCTGACATTTAGAAGCAAACACCTGCCTTCCACCCACTCTCCCACATTCCCCAGGTTGCCTTGCCATTAGCTCAAACCAGACTCTGAATTCAGTTGATTTAATCTAACATGGTCACTGGAATCAGCTTCTTATCAGGGGCCGAGGTGTTTGGGGAAAAGTTAGGAGGAATAAAGTGACAAAGGATTCAAATACCCTGCAGCTAAAGTTGAATAAATAGCCGCTTATTTCAAAGCTTCAGATTTCAAAAGAAAACAGCTCAGGGCTGCAGAGGAAAATGGGGAGGGGACACCCAACACCATCCAGGATATATGTCTTCTGTCTGATTTATTTAAATAGAAAGAGACATAAGTGCATTTATAAGAATCACTTTAGTTTTTGTATTTATCAGGGTCCCCATCTTACCTCCATTACAGTTCTGACAGAATAATTAATTTCAGTCAATCAATCATTTAACAAAAACTTGCAGGTGACCTCAACATACCATATAAGCCACAGAGAACTAGTCACAACAGCAGTCTTCAAATTCCCTTGGAAAGGAAAATTAAGCCGGCTATGTGTGGCTTGGGGCAACCTAAGCCGTAAATCTCTCTTTTCTGATCTCTTCATAGAGATGAAAGAGCAAAGCCGCTCTGGGTTACGTACAACAATTATGTGTTCACCAAACTCAGGGAATCAGCTTGCAGACAGCCCTAATCATTACCAATTAACCATGTCTGCTGACATCCTGTAAGAGCTGCCCCAGTGCTGCTGAATACCCAGCCCTCCCTTCAGGCAACCAAGCCCTTATATTACAGAGTATGTGTTTTGGAAGGCCTATTAATGTTTGTTGACAATTCCAAATAGAGGTCACCTGTTGTCATGGTGCAAAATACCCTCTTTCCCCCTCTGAATGCCAGGCAGGGAGGGCAGCTTTGTTAGAGACACTTCAATGCATTTCTAGATTGCCACCAACATTCAGATCTGATGAAAAGAGATTTAGGGTCTCCCAGCTCTTCAATGGCAATTCCCACCTGCTCCCATACACCCATCTGGGGCTTAAAAAAGTCTCTTCCTTGGATAATAAACTTGATAGAATGCATTCGTGCCCCAGGCCTCCACAGGAAGACCTCCACGCACTGGCAAGCTGAATCAAAACATGAACATTTACCAAAATCATCAGAAATGTAAATCTTGAAAGGGAATTTCATTCCACAGGATGCAAAGTAGCCCTTTTCCATTAAAATTATTCCACCGTTCATCCCTAAGAGCCCCCCAGAACAGAGAACTTGACATTCAGGGATTCCATGGCTGATTTTACACAGAAGTCCTTCTCTACACTTCCAGCACGTGCCATTCTAATTTAGTGATTTTATTAAATGTAATCATTATTTAATTACTGATTTCAATTCCATTCCTCTAATTTGTGGCAAGGAAAGTAAAAACAATCTCCTGCAATGCGTCAAACTTGAACTGTGAGTGCTTAGAATTATGATCTACGTCCATCTTGAGCTTGTGAAAGTCTTAGCAAGATGACCTTCTCCTTGAGGGTCAAGCTCCACCATTAAAAGAAACAGTACCCCTTACCCCATGGTATCCATTAACACTAGCTACCAAGGAGGAAGGCAACATAGAGCTATCAGTGGTGGGGGCTAGTCGGAGTTCACATCACCCTCTAGAATCACAAAAGCCAGTGCCTGGCCTGTGTGGGGGGGGGGATTTCTGCCCTCCACTTTAGTGGTGAGTCAGAGGTAAGGTTGCAAATACTTCCAAGGAAACTGAAAGCAGCCTGGACAAGCCCTAGCTCCCTTCCTCCCCCAGTTTGGGGTTATCTGAGAGCACCCTTTGCCCTGGGTCCAGGAGGACCCAGGCTCCCGCTGTGTGCTGAAGGGCCTGGGGTCACCGCAGCAAACTCACAGACCCGCTGCAAAATATTTAAACTAAAATTAATTTAAATGTGAACTTAATTTTAAAATATTTTAAATTTTCATGGCAAATACAGCAATATAAGACATCTGTCACATACCTTGCAAACTACGACGAGCTTAAGGTAGTTTTGACTTTCAACCTAAGATCATGCTGCATTCCTTTTGGTTACAGCAGATCTTTTCAAAACCGGATTTTCAGTGGTTACTGTGATACAAAGTAGTGCATGAAAATGTAAAATGGGAGTGGTGCTGTCCAATCCTATCCCAAGTCTTGAGATGTCGTATAGCGCCCAACGGGTGCACAGATCCCACTAATAAGTGACTTGGCTATTTAAGAATAAAAATATTACATTTTTTTTCAATATATGTATGTTTCTTCAAATGGTTACCAAGTTGGTAGGATATAAGCAGCTTATTTAGACCTGAGGGCTTAATAAACAGAACTCCGTGCAGGTGTGCACGTGCGTGTGATCATGAAGCTTCATGAAAAAATGACTGAGACACAAAGGGTGTCGTGAACCAAGAAAGCCTGGGAACCATCCTTCTCCTCTCGGGCTTGAACCCCTCCCTTTGTTTCTTTATTCTTCGTAACAAGCTTCAGTCCCAGGATTCTGGCCCTTGGAGCCTCAGGAAGCTCCCTACAAATACAGATAAAACATTTTCTTCCAAGCACTCATCCTCCCTAGAGGAGCTGGTAGACAACCTGAAAATGAAAACACAAATCTACACATGGCCCAGAACCGGGTGCTAACCCCCCTCCATCTTCTCAGTATATGCACATTTTGGAAGTGTTATTCCATCAGGTGAATAGAAGTTGCCAAACTTGAACACATTCCGCCATCTGGGACACAGAGGCCCCACCAGAGGGGACTAGCCAAGCCCAGTCAAGCCAGAAGGAAATAAAGACCCATCACCTTGTGCACAGCACTACTGCCCCCAGCACCACAGGAAGGGGCTAATAAAGATCCATTTCTTTTGGTGGTGTTTTTCTCACCATCACCTCATTACTCCTGGATTGGGGCCAGTCCTCAACCGAGTTTCTTTGAGTAGAGGACAGAAACAAATTACCTGGCTTTTCAAGAAACAAAATACACAGCAAATAAATTTTCTTAAACTACAGAGTGCTATCATAACCCAAGCCAGGGGAGGAAGCAATCTAATTTCAATCTGTGATCAGAACCAAAGAGAAGAATCGATGGATGCCTCCACCCTCGGCAGCAATGCGAGGGGGTTTCCGGCTGACCTCGGAATCTCTGCCCAGGAAATGAAAGTGGGAGACGGGCAGATAACTTGATGGAAAAACCAGTGAGCTCCATCGAAAGCCAGACAGGTTGCAATAACACCTGGGAGTTACCCGGGGTCCCTGGTGGGGTCCTGCTTGCCGCCAAAAGCTGCTGCTACTTCAATTGCCATTAACCACTCCTAATGCTGCAATGAATCAGGCTAGGTGCCTGGAAACTAGGAAAATGACACCCTCATTTTCTTGCAAATGTAGATTGCGATTCCCAGGATGAAAATAAAAAAAATTGAATGCCTTTCTCCAGGTTGCTAAAAATGAAGGAAGTTTTCAAGTCTTCGGTGAAGAGCCTTCCCAGGACAAAACGGTCCCCTGAACTCACCCCACTGTCACTCAGAGCACACAGAAGATCTGCCTCCCTTTGGGTCTCCTGGCAGGTTCACGCGCCACTTCCCTCGTTTACCCCGTCCCCACACCAGCTACGAGCCTGAAATAACATCCATTGAGTCCAAGTGCTTGGAACAGAACATATTCCCAGAATTACTTTATTTGATCTTCTTAACAACTCCATGAGGTATGGGGATAATCCCCATTTTACTGATGAGGAAATTGAAGCTCAAAACGGTTATGGGATGTGCTTGAAGCTACACAGCTGGTTGACTTGCATACGCACAACTGAAATCTACTGTGACTCCAGTACTTTCTCACTATTGCCATAACAAACCAGAGCAATTGTCCTACTCCCTGACAGGGCAAGGAACAAGGATCCCCCTGGCTTTTAAAAATGTTTTTAATGTGAATTTTTAAAAGGGTATCTCTGATTCAGGATGCATTTGCTAGGTGGGGAAATTTTCTTATCATATTTAATATATAATGATTTTCTTACAACAATATACCATCTATCATCTGCCAGGAAACTATTATGATGAAAATACAGATCTGCAGTCTCTGTGATGTAGATGGAGTCCTTTTAGACATGACACCATCCTGTGATGCATACCTGACCCTACCTTTCCCAATGACTTCCCTGGGTGGGCTAGGCGAGAGGGAAGGGAATACATTATGCCTCATTAGCCTGGGAGAGGCTGGGAGATGAGTGGACAGCTCAGAGTCTTGCACTTGATAGGCAACTAGTAAATAAGTATCGAATCAAACTGAACCCAAATCCCTATTTTGAAAGAGTTAAAACTAAATATATAATCACTAAAAATACCATCATAAGAAAGATGGTAAAGGCTGAATTATGGTCAATGGGGCATTAGATCAATTTGGTGAGCTATGAATCAACAGTGGAAACCAACTTCTACAAACCCACAAATAGGCAGATGGGCAGCATCCTTAACCAGCAGCAGATACTAGATAGAATGCAAGTTCTACGAGGGTGAGGGCAAGGGCCATGCCTATCTCTCTTATTTCCCTATCCTCAGGGCACAGCATCCTGCTCAACTATATGTGCCCTGATGGGATTTGAACAAATGAGCCTAGATCTTCTTTGGCTCCTGTTCAGCCCAACAGCTTAAGGAAGGGACCAAGCACCTGGTCTGTACCACCACAAGAGCTGCAGGGCCTCTCAGTAAAGGAAAACCTTTGCCACCAGGACAGCCTGGGCTCAAAGTACCCAGGCAGACCAGGTCATTTTTTAGGCCTTCTTTCTCTATAGCCTAAGTAAAAGGTGGCAAAGTGATAAACTCTCGCTGGATATATTACTTGCATGGTCAGCCCTGAACAGCATGTTACTTGATGCTCTTTTGACAAAAGAACAAAACCATACTCTAGCTTTAAAGGTTATCCCTCTGCCTTTTCTCCCAAGCTGGTGCTGCCCTGAGGGTGGGGGCTAATCTGCCAGCTTCTCAGGGCTCCGAGGCAGAGAAATTCTGCCTTGCAGGGCCCCCATCTGGCACATTGCTATGAGTGGCACATTCAGGAAATAAATAAAAAATAAACAAACTGTCCAAGATCCCACTATTAACATTCCACACCTCAGGCTAAATGTTAGTGCCATCTTATCAGGCTCAGCCTGGAATGCGTAAGTTGGGGGGGGGGGGAAATCCCACCAGCTAATGGCTGTATTAAGTTCCATTTAATCAAATGTTGCATTATCTGAAAGTTATTTTTAACAGATGCACATTGGATTAATAAAAAACTATCCCAAACTCGAGATTAAACAAGAGGTTTTACTAAGTTGACAGCAAGGCCCACTTTAATACAAAGTCATATTAAACAGAAGCCTTTGATATTAGTGAAACTCACAGAGATCCCAAATTTCTGGCAGTCAGACAGCAACAAGCCATACTTTATTGTTGAATTCTTTCTTTTTAAAAAATGTACTTTGAGCAAAGTGTGTACTTAGAAAATTAATTGGAAACATAGCTTCGGTTCTTACCAGACCCATTTCAAAACATCTGAAAGATGATTGGAAAAAAATGTGCCTGGCATCCTGTCTGGGTCCCTAACAAAGGGACAAGAGGACATAGGCTTTCACATATCCTTGGCGTAAGTATGCTAAGAATGGATGGGGATTCACTGTGGCTGATAAAAGGCAGGGGAGGACTTGGGAAGATGTTTTTATACTGACCAGGAAGAACCCTTGTAGTCATAATAACAACATTTGTACAAGGCTTTGCAGTATATGAAATATTTTTAAATTACCATTTTGTCCAGTCCTTAGACTCTCTCCCAGGGAAACACAAGCTATTACCATTTGGATCTTTGGAGACAAATTTCAGTGGCTTTCCCCAAATCTTCTGACTAGTAAATAGAAAAGATCATACAGTAAATCATCTCTTCTGGTTCCCAATCACCAGGAGGTCTCCTGGGAAAATTTCAGCCCTGACCCTATTGGAAAGTTTAGCCAGAAGGAAACTGAAAAGCCAGGCTGGAACTTGGATATACTGATCATTGTCTATTTTGTGTGTTCTTAAAGAGTTATGTTAAAATCAGAAAGGCTACTTTTCAGTCAGATTATTTGTTATTGTTTTCCTACTGAGCTCCTTACATGTTCTACTTATTAATCCCTTGTCAGATGGGTAAGTTTGCAAGAATTTTCTCCCATTCTGTGAGTTATCTCTTCACTTTGTTGATTGTTTCCTTTGCTGCGAAGAAGCTTTTCAATTTGATATAATCTCATCTGTCCATTTTTGCTTTGGTTGCCTATACTTTTGAGGTCTCACTTGAGAAATCTTTGCCTGAATTAATGTTTTGGAATGTTTTCCCAGGGTTGTCTTCTAGTAGTTTTATAGTTTCAGGTATTAGAGTTAAGTCCTTTTCCATTTTCATTTTGTTTTTGTATACAGCAAGAGATAAGAGTCTAGTGTCATTCTTCTGCACAGGGATACCCATTTTTCCGAGCACATTTATGAAAGAGACTTTCCTTTCCTCAATGTATATTCTTGGTTGGCACTTTGGTCCAAAATGAGTTAACTGTAAATGCATGGATGTATTTCTCTATTCTGTAGCATTGGACTACATGTCTGTTTTTTATCTTAGTACCATGCTGTTTTGGTTGCTATAGCTTTGCAGCATAATTTGAAGTCAGGTAGGATGATGCCTGCAGGTCTATTGCTTTTGCTCAGAGTGGCTTTGTCTATTCTAGGTCTTTTGTGGTTCCAAGTAAATTCTAGGATTATTTTTTCCATATCTGTGAAGAATGTCACTGGTATTTTGATAAGGATTACACTGAAACTATAGATTGCTTTGGGTAGTATGGACATTTTAACACTGTTGATTCTTCTAATCCATGAACATGGAATATCTTTCCATTTCTTCATATGCTCTTCAATTTCTTTCATCAATGTTTTATAGTTTTTTGTTGCAGAGATTTTTCACTTCCTTAGTTACATTTCTCAAAAGAAGATATACCAATGGCCAATAGGCATATGAAAAAATGCTCAACATCACTAATCATCAGAGAAATAAAAAAAAATTACAATAGACTATTACATCATCTAAGTTAAAATGGCATTTTATTTTTAAAAAAACAGGCAATAATGAATGCTGGTAAGGAAGAAGAAGAAGTGGAACCTTTGTGGGGATGGTTGGTGCGGATGTAAATTAGTACAGCCATGACGGAGAACAGTATGGACATTTTTTTTTTTAGTTCCTCAAAAAACTAAATATACTACCATATGATCCAATAATCCCACTGCTGGGTACATATCCAAAGAAATGAAAATCAATATATCAAAAAGATCTTAGTGCCCATGTTTGTTGTTGCACTATTCACAATAGCCAAGATATGGAATCAACCTAAGAATGGGTCATGAAAACCTGGTATATATACAAAATGGAATGTCAGTCAGCTTAAAAAAGGATGAAATCCTGTCATTTGCAACAATGAGGATGGAAGTGGAGGGCATTATGCTAACTGAAATAAGGCAGGCACAGAAAGACAAACATGTCCTCATTCATATGTAGGAGCTAAAAAATAATGGAACTCTTGGAGCTAGAGAATAGAATGATATTGCAAAAGGCTGGGAAGGGTAGTCGGGAGGTAAAGCTGAAGAGGGGTGGTTAATAGGTACAAAAATACAATAAGACAGGAGGAATGAGAGCTTGTGTTCAGAAGCACAAGAGGGTGACTATAGTTAACAAGAAATTATTGTATATTTTGAAGTAACTAAAACAGTATAATTGGAATGTTCCTAAAACAAAGAAATAATTAAGGCTCAAGGTGACGGATATCCCAATTGCTCTCATATTATATGCTTGTGTCAAAATATCACATGTAGTTGACAAATAAGTACAATTATTACATATCCAAAATAATTAAACATTTTTAAAAAGTGTGTTTCCTGTTAGAAAGGCTAACTTTTTTGAATAGGCAAGATATACAAAGCCAACACCTTAAAGGAGGTCATTTAATCCATTATCTTACCATGATTGCATTACACTCATACAAAGGATCCTCTCCAGTCTCCTAAGAGAGCATTTAACACATTGCCATTTTACGGCTGCCAAGCCCTGAAAAGTTTTGATTCAGCATTTGCAACCCATTTCTTATGACAAGTTGCCAATATGTAGATTAGTCTTAAGAATTAACGGGATTCAGAAAGTGCACATCATTCCATTTAAGCCAATTAAATGAGCACCATCCATCATGAAGTCTTTCTTGTTTGGGTCATTAGTACACATACTGGGAGGCTGAAAAGAAGACACTTGGTGGGAATATTAAGGGAGGAAATAGGTTCCTATCGGGAGAACTGCGATGCACAAACACATAACTTCAGCATTTAGAAGTAGAGCTTGGAAACTGCGATGCACAAACACATAACTTCAGCATTTAGAAGTAGAGCTTGGAAAATTCCACCCTACACAGTGTGAACTCTATACCTAGACCCACCCCTCCAGCATCCTTATTCTCTTCTTACGCTTTTCCTGAAATCTCACTTTTTGCCTCCTATTTTCCCAGACTTCAAAAATACCTCCTTGAAAGCTACAGACTAGTCATGAGATGGCCTTTTGTTTTTAACAGAACAACTGCCATGTCTGGTATATATTTTTTCTCTTTTGTTCAATGGAATTCATCACCTCTGGTCTCAATTTCAATTGAATGTGCTGGGAAAACAAGTCCTACAAATTCAGTCCTAAGGATAGCTGAAGCAATATTAAAAAGGAATAATTTGATTCCTTGTTCAAATGAAACTTCCACAAGTACCGCGTATTTTGATCTGCTGCATCTTTGTCCACTGACTCCCACCTTGGGTGTTTATAAACCTGGTCCATTTCACCCTCTTCCCGATGGTGACCTGGTCCCAGCCAGGTCCTCTGTGTGTGGCTGATTTCAGTTTTCTGTACTGAAACATACCATCTGGTGGCAAATGATGCCTTTTCCTTTGAAATTTAGAGAGGTCTCTTTCTCTCAAAAGGTGGGGCAAAGGGCACCAAGCTGATCTTGCCAATCAACTAGTTTAAATGGCCAGGCCTCCCCACTTCTGAGAATCTGCACTGTAAATGACTCATTAATCACATCATAATCTATTTGAAATATTATCATTATTTTTGATAAGGCGGCCATGGAAAAAAATGGAGATAATACCAGGCTGCTATGGCCTTTGTTCCCTGGGAACAAATTGCTATAAAAATAATAATTTCTGTATTTTTAAAGAATCCATGCTGTTAGAGCTGATGTAAGTGCAATACCAGGGTGAAGGCAAGTTTTCTTTGTGAAGAAGCTGAGGGCTGTCTACTTCTACGGAGAGCATCTACAAGAAAAATAACAGGGGACTCCTGCCTAGAGATATGCAGATTGTCCTCTTTGGGGTTCACATGGTCTCCTGGCACCTTTAAATACATACAAATTCTGGGCCGTTAGGGTCCTGATGTCTTACTGGGAGGAAGGTGGAACCTCACTGCCCCACTTAACTCCTTTGGTAACTGGCTTGTCCTTTTCATGTCTTTGATACACTTAATACTGATCATCACTGTCTTCTGGGGCCATCACATCTCTCCCTTGCCAGTCTCTCTTACCCAGTCTTCACCCTTGAGAACGTGGGTAGCAAACTCTGTATCTGAACACCTAGCTTGCCTTTTCTTCACAGTTTGCTTATAGCTGTCATCAACACAAGAGCCCAGATGGCTCCCTTAGAGAGATGTGTCCTTTTCCCTCCTGGCACATCAGACATTTCTCCAAATGCCCTGCCTACAGCGTGCCAGCTTAGGACTATAAAGTCTTAAAGATAACAGAACTTGAAATCAGGATTTTCCAAGGGGCAAGACAGAATACAGCATGAAGAGTGTTTTGTGGCTGCTTCCTATGGGCTACAGCAGTGACCGTCCCAGCTACAGCTGCCATTCCTGGGTGCCTACTGCATGCTGAGCACGTGCTGAACACTCAACCAACAGGGTTCCATTCACTTCTCAAAACAACGGCCCAAGGTAGGCACAGCTAGACAAGTCCACTTTAGAGATGAGAAAATGGACTCAGAGAGGTAAGTGCTCACCATGTTCTGCAGAGAGGCATAAAAGGTACTGAATAGAGAGAGAAGTTTCCCTTTCTGCTATCCCAAGATGCATTCCAATCTAATAAATGTGACAAAGGACTTCTCAGTCCCCAGTAGAAGCCAAATTATGGGATTCTCCATTTCTAGGCAAATGGCACACCTACGTGATTTAGTCACAAAGGCCTCCAAGAAAACAGAAGGAGCTGGTAGGTTCAGTTTTCAGTTAAGATGGCTTTGTCTGTTCCCATAACTTCCCACTATCCTGTTGTCTGAACATGCTAGACACTCAATAAATAGCTCTGATTTACTGACTATTTTCATTTGCAGCAAAGATTAGACAGAGGTCCTTATCTCTGGCCATGAGCCTGATCATAGGTCTTGAATCCTGGTACTTGTGGGCACACAGACTCTCCTCCCAGTCCCAACATAAACACTCTTCCAGGGTAGGCATTTCATAGCTTCTCCAAATAAATTTACTCTTCCTGTTCAGATTTACAAGCCAACAACACCCGAGGGAAAAGACGTGTCAGTGTTTTCTCATGCTCATGAGCAGCTCAGACGGGAGATTTGATGGTTAAGTTAGCAAACATGGTTGGTGCCTTCAGGAGGAAATTTAAAAGTGTTGAAGATGAGTCAAACATCTCAGAGCCAACTCAGATCCTGGGAATGAGCACAAACAAAGCAACTGATGAAGTCAGTCCCCTTGGAGCAGGCACTCAATGACTCCAAATGAGCACAAGGCTTTGGGTTGCGTGTTACCAACGAGGAAGAGGTTGGGGGTCCTTGAGAAATATATAGAAAGTAAATGTGTGAGGAAAAGAGAGGAGAGGGCCTTGGAAACTCTCTTCACCTAAACTTGGGAACGGCCTCTTCTGATGTACCAGGGACCTGGTTCTATCCTAGAGGGAATGTGACAGGAAAAACGAGGAATGCAGGAGATACTTCCAGAGGACTCACAATAACACAGCGAGGGGAGGTGACAAGTCCCAAGCCCTGACTCAGCATGACTGTGTTATCCCTGAAGGCTCTACATTGCCCCGTCACCTGAGGCAAACCCCTGAACTCAGCCATAGGAGACTCCACTGTAGGTTGACCAGGCCAGGGAAAGCTTTCTGTAAGAAGGAGCTCCAAGCATCAGGGATTACAAATAAAATATGTAGCCAGGACAAATTATAGTAAAGAATCTTACAGGACAGCTAGATTAGTGTGGCTGAGAAACTGCAGAGAGCAGGCCAGTGTGATGGAACCAGGTGTGGGGGCCTTCATTTCATCAGCCCATTCTGGGACTCTGGCAGTCTGTCTTCTTAGTGACCCCTAAACCTCAGGAACTACCTTCAAGGTCTCTTTCAAAGGCTCTGGTTAAAGCAGTAGCCTTGGTATCTTCCAAGGCCTGCTCCTCTGGGCTCACGGGAAGTCTTTAATACTGGAACATATTTACCACCATTAGACTAACAGTGGAATCCCAGTCATGGGTGCTTTCTCCCCACCCCTTATTTCTCGTCACCAGGTTTACCCCAGAGCAAAACTAACACCTCTCTTCTTTCACCTCGTAAATAGCAGCAGGGTTGCCTTCCTTTCAAAGCCATCCCCTATCTGGCCTCTATAATAGCTAGAGTTCATGAACCCCAAGGCCCATAGTCAATTTAAATTAATAAATTGCTATAGGGATGATTTGCTTTGCAGAAACTGACACCTTAAAGGTTTTTCATTTTTTTTCATTATTTCTACTTCTATATTTGATAGGAACCCTGATGGGAACCTCACCAGTTGACCTTAGCTTTGAAAAGGAGATTCCTCATGAAGAAACTTCCTTGAACATATGTTTGCAAGAGCAGTTGCATCCTCCAAGGAAGCAGACTCACTGATCTTCCAGGTGCTCCTGGCCCTTGCTGAAGCCAGGTTGACACCTTCCTCAGAATGAGTCAAACTCGTCCTCCCTGTAACCATGTCTGAGGATCCTAGTGGTGCCCTTAGCAATTACAAAGAATAAATCTCTTCATATGTCAATATCCTTCAGATACTTGAAGGTAGTTTTTATGATCTCTTGAAACATTGTCTTCCTTACTGACAAGACAGCTCTGGGTTCCTCAAAGTAGCCACAGAAGGCCGGGCATGGTAACCCCCACCTATAGCCTGCGCACTTTGAGAGGATGAGATGGGAGGATCACTTGAGGTCAGGAGTTTGAGAATAGCCTGAGCAAGAGTGAGATCCCTTCTCTATAAAAAAATTAAACAATCAGCCAGGCATGGTGGCTGTAGTCCCAGCTAGGGCAAGAGGATTGCTTGAGCTCAGTTTTAGGTTGCTCTGACTATGATGACTTCACCGTACTCTATCCTGGGTGATAGAACAAGTTCTTATCTCTAAATAAATAAATAAATATCCACAGAAGACTCCTGACTCCCTGGTCACCTGGTTACCCTCTGTGATACACCTCTGCCTTGATCTACCATCTGCAAAAAATTATCCCATTCTGGAGTGGCTCTCTGGGTCACTTGAGGCAAACGCTTCTACTCTCTGCTCTATGTCCTCATCTGCTCAATCTGAGAATGAGGCCAGATGCCTGTTTCAGTAAAGCTCCTTCCAGGCCTGGGATTCCATGCATCTGGAAAGCCAGGAGAACTGGGAAAGGCCCTCTACTTCCCTTGCCCTGCTCTTGATGGTGTCCTATTCTCTTTATGTAACCTAAGGATGCAGAAATTTAAAAAAGAAAAGAAATCAGTCATCAACTCCATTTTACAACAGTAAACTGCAGCCCTCGGGGTAAGTGGGAAAGGAAATGGAAAGGGTAGAAACATAATGACTGGTTTCAATGAAGTCCTCAATCAACAGCTCTTAAAATTCTAATGAAACCACCAGAAATTCTTCTGTGCCTCCTGTCGCTGTGCTCGGGAAGTTCTGTCTGGTCTCACACTAAACCCTGGCTGGGTTGTCTTGTGAGCAGACACAGCGAGCACCGTCTGAGGGCTCATTATGCCCAGGCACATAGTCCTAAGGCCATGCTGCCTGCAGAAACTATCGGGCAGAGCTGGAATGAGGGATTTCCTCGGAGAGGTGTCACTGGGCATTTCTCGAAGATGAGACAAACCTCAAGGAACAAGCTGCCACTTGAATAAGCTGCCTTTCTGGGATACAACTGTGATGACAGCTGCAATGCCAAGTTGCTACAGAGGGAAATATTGTTTTGTTCTTCTGGTGGGCCAGGTCCTTTGAAGTGAGCAAGCTGATCCCATGAGGTTTACTGAGCGGAGCTGTCCTTAGGCAAAACTGTCAAGAAAGGGAAGTTTCCTTGCTGCTCTCCCACTCCCCACCCCAACTGAGTTCAGAGGACCCCCCTTTCCTCACCGATCCAATACCCTCTGGAACCCCCCACCCCCACTGATGGCTATTTTTTCCTTCTCCTCTTGGAATTTGTCTTCCCTGTGCCCGGTTTCCCCAAAGACACTGGTCTCTTCTAAGGACACATCTCATGCTCCGGTGCTGACGGGTGCAAATGCCCTAGGATTCACTTATCCAATCACAGCTACATACTGTGCTCACAAAGCCATGATGGGGACATCGATGCCAACGTGAGGTCCACAGCTATCAATGAGAGTGACAATCTGCACCAGGAAGCCTGCTGACCCCCTCACATCCAAACGCATTCGGACCGGATCAGCCCGTCCCAACACGGCCCCTGTAACGCCTCCTGCAGGTTGCATCGCTCACGCACACAGCTCCACTGAGAACTCTTCAGCAAATGTCTTCTTACATTTCCAACAAAAGGCCCTGAGGGCTGTGAAAACACAGGGCCGCAGGGGTCCCTGACTTTGTGACACCATTCCTCTGGTGAGCAGACTGGCATTTCACTCAAAAGGCTCAATTACAGTTACTAACCGAAGACATTCGCGCCAGCATCTGGGCTCTGTAAGACCAGCAGTTTCTGGTTGGGTGTTCACAGCCTATGGCAAGCAGCCAAAGTGGGCTGAGCAGGGTGGGACAGCAGGGGAGCAGGAAGCCAGTTTGGGGGGTGGATAAAGCAGGAGTTTAACGCCAGCTCTGACATCCTTTGACAACCTCAGACCAGCTAACTTCATTTCAGTCTCCTCTGGAAAACTGTCATATCATCTCCATCAATCGGTATTTGTGAAGATGAAATTAAATAAGACAGTGGGCACTTCCCGGTGTCCTCCCACTCTCCTCCTTCCCAGTGTAGGCCTTCTTATTCCTAAAACTAGGCAGTCTCCATTAGATCTTTATATTTGCAAAAGGAATAACACAGTTACTAATCTACGTAGCAAGATTTTTTAATCTACTTAGAACAATGAGCCATTTTCAAATAGCGGAGCACCTATTTGCTACAACCGGTGCGCCACATTTAATTTTCCATTAAAGCTCAGACTCTGACAGGCGTTTGACAAACTTTGTTAGCTTCCTTTGAATCAGTGCAGTCACCACTGCTGACACTAACACAATTACATTCAAGTAATCTAGAACTAAGAGGTATTTGTTTTTTTCTTTTAAGAAAAAAGATTTAACCAACTCAAACTAGTTTACCCACAACTAGTTGAATATTGTTGGCTTCTCCTATGGGTATTTCAAAGCAAGTGATTGGATATAGAATCTCAAACCTCTGCTAAATTGACCCCAGACAAGCCTTTTCCTGGGATTTGAAATGTTATCATGTGAAGTGTACTTTTGAGACGATAGCAGTTGCTAGGAAATGTACTTGGCAGGTAGAGAAATTCTTCTCCAGTTAAAAAGGGTGCCAGTGAGATGGCCACAGTCCATGACTGTAAAGGCTCCGATGATAGCATCCTCATTCATAAACTTGAACAGGATGTGTATTTTCCCCTTGACCTCCCAGCGTTCTATTTAAAAAAAAAAAAAAAAAAAAAAAAGGCCTTTGGGTGCCCAGATTCTGTGCTCTGAAAGATCCTATTGGAAAATAAGGCTCAATGGGTGTAAATTAGACTTTTGGAGGTCTGCAATGGTGCCCTTAATTGGATAGTGCTGAAAGAAACACGTATTGTGTGAATCACTGGGAAGGAGGCGTGTTAGCGCTGCTTTGATACAGTTACGTACTACCTATCTTGCGTTACAGTCAACCCCAGCAATTTATTATTAATATTTTAAGACAGCAGTGTCTATGATTTTATTCCTTCTGCATGCTCACTGGTATACACCAGTGTGTATGCCCGCAGCAGTGTCAGGCCCTAACAGTCCCATACAACTTCTGCAGTTGAAGTTGCCCTTCTATTGCAATCAGCTTTCATTACCGCCCTTTGATCTTATCCCTTCTTGGTACACAACACTTCATCGCCTTTATTTTCTGCCATAATTGCATGTGAAAGATTTCCCTTCTGATAGACACTAGATGCCATGCTGGTATAGAAGAGAGTGTTGAAAAGTGTCATGTGACCTGCCTGCTTTAGAGGGAAGCCCATACACCTGTGGAAGACAAACAATTTTTCAGAGATATGACACATCTATCATCTGTCCACAGGATATGAGCTGTTCTGTCTGCTTAATAGCGAGAGTCTATGAATGGCAAATAGGAAGTGCTGAAAGAAGTGGGTAGCACGCAGCCCACCGTCTGGCAGGCCTCTCCAGGCCTGGCTGATTGCAGGCTGGGTAGATATCTGCACAGTGCACATTGCTGTGGCAGGCACAGAGGCTAACTGTGGCCCTGTTTCTGTTCCTTGTCATACTGTCATTCAGGTGCCATCGATTGCTGACAGGGCCACATGGTTCTCAATTATAGCCCAGGTCTCCATTCCCACCGTATCCCGCTATGGTTCAGGAAGACTTGACCCCAACTGGGTACATCTCTAACAAAATAGTCCTGCCTCAGAGACAGATTGTGGTCATCAGGGCCTGCCCTGCTCCTGCCTCCCGAGGCTCCCATTGAAAACAGACCCACCCATGCTCACCTCTCTGTGTTCAGTCAGGGCTAGGCAGGTTCGCTTTCAATGAAACCAAATGAAACTGGAGGCCAAGCAAACTCGAGGGCTCTCTGTTACGTGGTGTTCCTTCCTAGGCTTGTGAATCTTTCTTTCCAGACCCATTTTTACTAGGATATCAGAGCCTTAGCCAGCTTGTCAACAATAGTGACAACAACAGTATCCAAAGAAGCAATAACTTTAATAATCATAACAAATGCTTATTGAACACTTATCAGAAGTATGCTGGGCACTGTCCCAAAACTATATATGTATTAACTCAAAATAACTTCACAATGACTCTTTTGAAATAGGGAGTACTGTTAATCCTGTCTCACAGACTAGGAAACTAGGTGAGGTCCCATAAATACAAATGTAACAGAGTTGGTGCTGGAATCCAAGCTGCGTTCATCCAGAGTCAGAAGGCTCAATCATCATGCTTCCTAGAATGCTCAACCCTCATGCTCCAATGTCTCAGAAAAATGACCTACTGATATAACCACCATGCACTGTGTGCTCACTATGTACCAAGGGCTTCATGCATTTTACCCCTAAGCCCCAGAACCATCTTGTTATTTTTTTTTTGAGACAGAGTTTCACTTTGTCACCCTCAGTAGAATGCTGTGGCATTACAGCTCACAGCATCCTTAAACTCTTGGGCTCAAGCAATTCTTTTGCCCACCTCAGACTCCCAGAGTGCTAGGATTATAGGTGTGAGCCATTGCACTCAGCCAGAACAATCTTTTTGTTCATTTGTTTGTTTTGACACAGAGTTTCACTTTTATCATCCCCAGTAGAGTGCTGTGGCATCACAGCTCATAGCAACCCAAAACTCTTGGGCTCAAGTGATTTTCTTGCCTCAGCATCCCAAGTAGCTGGGACTACAGGCACCCACCACAATGCTCAGCTATTTTTAGAGATGGTGTCTCACTCTTGCTCAGGTTGGTCTCAAACCAGTGAATTCAGGCAATC
>CAUYQV010058032.1:0-24345 GCA_963574575.1 Galagoides demidoff
GGGTGCCTGTGGTCCCAGCTACTTGGGAGGTGGAGGCAGGAGACTCGCTTGAGCCCAGGAGTTGGAGGTTGCTATGAGCTGTGATGCCATGGCACTCTATCCAGGGGGATAGCTTGAGGCTCCGTCTCAAAAAAAAAAAAAAAAGAATCCGAATTATAGGCCATAATGCAGACTTTTTTTTACTATGGGAATCTAGCCCACCAACAAATGCTGGTCTAGATAAAGTAATTTCGTTAATAAGCATAAATAAGCTCTAATCCTGGTACTGTGACCATTTGCATAGACAGAGGGTCTAAAATAAGGGTGATAATACCTACCTTTCTCATATCAAAAAGTGATAGAGGTGAAATGAGCGAAGGCCCTTTAAAATGAAGACACATTGGCCAGGTAAGGTGGCTCATGCCTGTAATTCTAACACTTTGGGAGGCCTAAGTGGGTGGATTGCTGAGCTCATGAGTTTGAGACCAGCCTGAGTTGGAGTGAGACTTCATCTCTAAAAATATTGTGGTGGGCGCGTGTAGTCCCAGCTACTTTGGAGGCTGAGGCAAGAGAATCGCTGCAAGAGTTTGAGGTTGCTGTGAGCTATGACGCTATAGCACTCTACCAAGGGCAACAAAGTGAGACTGTCAAAAAAAATAAAATAGGCTTGGTGCCCATAGCTCAGTGATTAGGGCGCCAGCCACATACACCGGGGCTGCCCGGTTCAAACCCAGCCCGGACCGGTTGAACAACAATGACAACTACAACAACAACAACAAAAAAAACAGGCAGGTGTTGCGGTGGTTGCTTGTAGTACTTGGGAGGCTGAGGCAAGAGAATCGCTTAAGCCCAAGAGTTTGAGGTTGCTGTGACACCATGGCATTCTACCGAGGGCAACATAGTGAGACTCTCTCAAAAAAAAACTCAAAAACATAAAATAGACATTTTACAAACGGTTGAAATCAGAGGGGATGGGGATTCAGAAACTTTGTGGCTAACTAGAGACATTTTTAGGGAGCTTCCACCACTTTTGACCTTTTTGTAAGCTCTCTAATGACGTTTCCTGTTCCCCCCTGGAATGAGAGCATGAGAGTGTACGAATTCCCATCTCTGCCCTGGTTCTCTACATTGCTTCCTCCTGTCCCAACCCAGTACATTGTGAAGTGCCATGGCAACACGCTTCTGCCCCAGTTCCTGGGGATGTACCGAGTCAGCGTGGACAATGAAGACAGCTACATGCTTGTGATGCGCAACATGTTCAGCCACCGTCTTCCTGTGCACAGGAAGTATGACCTCAAGGTAAGGAGAGGGCAGCTCCTGACAGTCTGAGATGGCTGGAGGGGCTAGGAGGCATTGGATGGTTTCTTTTAAAAGAAAGAAGGCTGTGGGTTTTAATACTCATCTTTTTTTTTTTTTTTTTTGCAGTTTTTGGCCGGGGCCGGGTTTGAACCCACCACCTCTGGCTTATGGGGCTGGCTCCCTATTCCTTTGAGCTACAAGTGCCGCCCTAAATACTCATCTTAGCTAGTTTTTGCCTGTTCTTCTAGCCATTCTGCTCACTTGGTCTTTGGGTCTCTCCACAGGGTTCCTTAGTGTCCCGGGAAGCCAGTGATAAGGAAAAGGTAATCATGATTTGAGGTGATAGGGTGGGGCATGGGGAGAGCAGATGCAGGGATCTTCCTGGATGAAGAGGGCATTCTTCTCATAGGATGGGGATAGAGATCACTAGCTATTTGTTCTTAAACTATTGAAAAGAAGAGAGATGTAAACTTCTACAGATAAGGGATTGTTTGGAAGGTGTAGGGTGGTACCAGCTGCTTTGTCACTGGCATGGTTCATTCTCTGTGGAAGGTTTGGGGATGGGTGAGAATGGCAGACTTTAAAAGCAAAATGCTTACCCTTCACCTCCCATTCTGGGCTCTTGTGTTCAAGCAGCTATTTTTGGTTAAGAAGAAGAAAGAAAAATCAGTATGGAGGGTCTTACTTAAAACCATCAGCAGAAAGTAGTGAGATGTGATTTAGGGTACAGCTATGGAACTAATGTGGGGAAGCCCTTGGAGGTAAGAACAGACTCTGGGGAAGGGTCACAGTGTGGAGTCAGGTGAGTGTGTTCTCTCCTAGAGGACACTGTGTTGAAGATAGAGCCCTGGTCAAAAGGAAGGTTCTGAGACCTTGGGGAAGGGATGGGTTCCCAAGACGTCCTTTTACGTGTTCTCAGGTTAAAGAATTGCCCACCCTTAAGGATATGGACTTTCTCAACAAGAACCAGAAAGTTTACATTGGTGAAGAAGAGAAGAAAGTATTTCTAGAGAAGCTAAAGAGAGATGTGGAGGTGATGACTGGGTGCTCTGGGAAATGTCTTTGTTTCCTTTTTGTTGCTCCCCACAAGAGGGTAGTTTTCTCTTCCATTCAAAATGAGGGGGCACCATATTCTTCCCTTCATTCTTTGTCTTCTGCATGTAGAGAGTTTGGGTATGAGAAACGAAAAACCCCTAGTGGTGACCCCTTGACGGGGTAGCTGGAATGAGCTGACAGGATGATTGTGTTAACAGGACATTTAGGCACCCTAGGGCAGTGGTATAGCCACAACCTCAATTTTTATACTTCCTTTCCCAGGAGGGCCCCGGAAATTCAAGGGTGGGGGGAGAAGGGTAGTACCTGGGCTTGAGGAGGAAGATCTGGGATGTCTGATTTGTCAGTGGTCTCAGTTTCTAGTGCAGCTAAAGATCATGGACTACAGCCTTCTGCTGGGCATCCACGACATCGTTCGGGGCTCTGAACCAGAGGAGGAGGGGTCCATTCGGGAGGATGAGTCAGAGGGGGATGGGGACTGTGGCCTGACTGGACCTCCTGCTCTGGTGGGCTCCTACGGCACCTCCCCGGAGGGTATCGGAGGCTACATGCATTCCCATCGGCCCCTGGGCCCTGGAGAGTTTGAGTCCTTCATTGATGTCTACGCCATCCGGAGTGCTGAGGGTGAGAGATCCTGGACAATTTAAGGGTGGAAAGGGGAGGACTGTCCGTGGGGGACACAGAGCAACCAGGGTGATGAGTGGATGATTAGCTTTTTAAAACAAAACTGGTTCCTGGGGAAAGGGAATTGGGACTGTGCCTATTCATTGCTGGTCTCCCTCCCCAGGAGCCCCCCAGAAGGAGGTGTATTTCATGGGCCTCATTGACATCCTGACACAGTATGATGCCAAGAAGAAAGCAGCTCATGCAGCCAAAACTGTCAAACATGGGGTGAGAGTTCCCCAAAGCCTTTGTGTTTCTGTCTTAACTATTCTTTGGGAAGAGAGAGCCTTTTGTGCCAGAGCTGTGGGTGGCAAAAGGATAGGCATTGTCCGTGGTGGACTGGAGGGTGGAGAATAGGGGTGGGTGGCAGGGTGGCCTGACGCATTGTTCCCTACCTCCTCTCACAGGCTGGGGCAGAGATCTCTACTGTCCATCCTGAGCAGTATGCTAAGCGGTTCCTGGATTTTATTACCAACATCTTTGCCTAAGAGACTGCATGACTCTGTGATGTTCAAGGTGGTGGGGTTCTCAGAGGCTTGAGGGAATTGTGGATATTCTAGCCACTACTTCTCTTCCTCCTTTGCTAAATTCAGGCTGCACGCTCCTTCCATCCAAGTAACTCCATCTTGTTGAGTAGGCTATTTCTGGACCCCAGAAATACATTGTCCTTTCTCCCCTTTGTCCATTTTTCTTCCTTCTTCCCTCTACCCTCAGCCTGTCTGCTTGCTTCATTAGAGTGTTATTGTTGACTCTCTCCCAAGTGCCTTGCTCTTTGTAAAATGTTCTCTTGTTTCTATAAAATAGGAGCTGGGGGAAGGGGGTTGTTTGCCATCTTCAGGACCTGACTGGACAGATGAACCTCATTCAAGCAACTACTCCGGATGCACTTTGCTGTGTAGAATGAACTAAGAGTGTTTGAATTTTGCTGATAACTTTATAGAATTCACTGTGGCATGCCTCCCTCCTGGTAGGCCCTGGGATGGAGCATTTTGAAGACACTAAGGATGTAGGTGCAGGCATGCACACACATCATGAAACATGGCCAATCTTACATACAGAGGTGGGGTGGAGAATGGTCAGCGGGCTGGCACCTCATGGAGGAGGGACCTAAGAGGACTTTTGTGATTATGCAGGGAACTGGAGAGAATCTCTGTTAAGGACTGACTAATCTCTTCTTTCACCCCATTTCTACCCCCACCTACCTGGGCACAGGAGCCCAGAGAGGGCCAAAAACATTCAAGCCTGGGTGAAGGTGTTTGACTATTGCTTCTCGTCACCAGGACCTCACACCCCTCCTGGGGCTGGAACCCTTCTGTAGGGGTGTGGCCAGTTTTGCAGCTGTGATGATGGGCCAAGGGGTGTAAGATTCATTTCCCATATTAAGTTTCCTTTGTTCCTGCCTAGCCATTCCCAAGGTTTATTCCCAGTAGAAGAGAATACTCAATAGAAAAAAAGGACTACCTTTACCTGGATCAATTCTGGTTATTTCAAGAGGATGGACTTTGCAAGTGTGGGAACTTCCTCTACTTCTGGATGTGTGCCAAGCACGCTTCCTTCCCCCACCCCTTCTTAAACTATTTTTCCAGTTGGATTTGTTATTATTCTGTTCTCTTCTGTCCTGTCTTATACTGCTACTGTGTCTCCCAGGGGACAGATGGCCTTCTTTGTCATCTTCACTCTCCACCCCCAGAGAGGAGTCAGAGCCATAACTCAATCACCCAGCCCTCTCCAAAGATAGTTGAGTTGATGCATGATATTCTCAGAATGTAGGAGACCCTGATGAGCTGAGATGGATTGTTCACCCCTCCACCCTGCTTCCTTTGGGGCTAAGGCACCCATTCTTCTTGCTATCCTCCATCCCCCTTAAGACTTCCAAATTTTTTTAAAACACAAAGATGGGTACCAGCGACTGGCCTGCAGGGATGCAGAGCCTGCTTTGCTCTGTTTCTGGCTGAACTGATTAGACTTGCAAGAAGCCATGAGATCATAAGGGAGGAGCCCTATTTCTCCTTCACCTTAAGCTCCAAAGAAGGTAGCAAGAGGAGTCCCCAGTAGGGAGCTGGAGTCCCTATAAAACCTTTCTGTCAGGGGTCTGATGGGTCTTTCATTCCAACCATCTGCCTTTACCCTGCTGAATGCAATAAAACTCTGACACCAGCAACCGTTGTTCTTTGAAAATGGGTTTTCTGACCACAAGGCTGATGTATCCTGGGTAGTATGGTCTTTATTTGTTGCTTCTGTTTTTCTTGTTTTATTAATAAAAAAAATCTTGTGCATTTACTTCCATTATTATCACAATTCAGGAAATAAATTATTCAATCCAAATTCCTCCATAGAAATGTGTTTTTTTTTTCATTTTACTTTTCTGAAGAAGCCTGTGTTTAAGGTTTCAGAGACCCAGCTGAAGAATTCTGGTGTTTGAGGTGTTGGGTCCCAAACTAAGGATGTGGGTTTGTAAACAGATGGTTGTGAACTTTAAAGGTTGTGAGGGGTGAGTGTGGAACAGTAAGAATAACAACTAATTCTACGTTGAGGGAGTCAGTAGTAGAAGGAGCCAGGGAAGGGTGGGATGATTGGACCCTTCTTTTTCTTCCAGGGTCTCTGCTGAATCATACTCTGTCTCTGTAAACGTGAGTGGGCCTCTCAGTCCACCAGCTAAAAGAAGGAATTCAGCTCTCTCCCAGACTCTGTGGGAAAGCTGTCCCCTGCCCAAAAGGCAGGAAGAGTATAGCCTGGTCCTGGGAAAGTGAAGAAGAAAGTGACCAATGCTCCCATGGGGATAATGGGGGATGGTGGTGTAAAAAAGATGGGATGAACAAAAGTTGTTGCCAATCTGGGAGATTTCTTGTTTTGGCTGAGCAGGCAGAAAAACCTGGCTTGATGTGGCCCCAGGGTAGGGAGTTGGACTGGGGGTGAAGACTACTCTGAGGTGGGAAGCAGAACAGAGCTACCCCCACCCCCACCTTTGGGAGTTTTTAAGTCTTAATTTGAACTTTAGGCTTGAAACACTCCCCCCACCATGCCATTAGAAAAGTATTCACTTCTCACTCTACATCAGCCTCAGTATCTCTATTTGTGGAAAGAAAAATCAGAGCCACTTACCAAGACCCATCTGAAAACAGGTTGTGGAGGTCACAGGAGGTAACACTCTAGAAAGAGGCAAGTGATGAGGGAGGGGATTGAAACAGTTTAGTAATGAGGTTTGTTTATTTTTTAGAACTAGTGCTTTCCTTTTACTACAACTCTTCCCATCCCACATTGTTCCTCACAGGCCCGTCTACTGTAATGATTTCAAGAACTGGCTCCCCCACCCCCCAAGTTCCCCCTGACATCCACCAACAGCTCCCAGAAGCTGCCACGCAGCTGGCTGGGAAATAAAGGGAAAGGGCGCCTGGCGGTGGGGGGGAGCGGGTAGGGTGGCGTCTCTGGGGACTTAACCTCCTACCCTCAGTTACATGACGCCACCCCCTCCCACCAAAGACTGGGAAGGCGCCTCCATTTTTGTTGTGGGGCGGAAGGGCAGGGGCTCGCGGACAGTAGCAGGGGTCACAGGAAACGGTGGTTATCACCTGGGAGAGGAAAGTGGGTGCTCTCCTCTCACCCACCCTCTCCTTCAGTCTGCGCCCCTTGCAGTCCCCCTGGGCTCCTCAGGGTCCCTCCCCTTGTTGCTAAGGCCCGGACCGTCATCCCAGCAACAGCCTCAGTCATGTGACCGGCAATGGCGGCGCTGACAAGAGGTAGGTGAGCCCGTCGCCCCCCACACCCACCGCGCGCCCCGCGGCCCCGCTTGCGGCCCCCTTGCGCCCCCTGCTCCCCATGCGCCCCCTCCTCCGCTTCTTCCCCTCGCGCGCGGCTCCTGGGACCTTGCTTCGTGCCCCGCGGATCATCATCTAGCAACGTCCAGCCTTGGCCTCCATTTGGGGGTTCTGAGGGCCGCGATCTGGCGGACACGCACCCCTACCCAGTGGTGGGGCTCGGGGGCTTCGGCGAGCGGGGAATGAGGGGAGTTGGTTCCGGGTCGGGCCTCGGAGGAGGTCGTGGGGGGAGGGGAGGGGCCTCCGTGGATGCCCCCAGGGACCCTTGGCCTTCCAGGCTGTCCCTACCGCCGGCCTCTGTCTGAGAGGGAGGGACTGGCCGCGTCGGGCCGGGTTGCCCCAGAGGAATCTCGGACTCAGTCTAAACTGTGGCCCCGCCTCCCTCTGTCTGCCAGCAGGAGTAGGAGCTAGACACCTAGGTCCTGGGTCCCCTCGGAAGGGGCGGGCGGGGGGGGGGGTTGTTCCACCGTGGACAGACGCTATGGGCTGAGGCTACGGGGCTCCATTTTCACTTTTTGAATCTCGAGGTGCATCTGGCCTTGAGGGGACTATGATGGAGGCGTGAAGGGACAGCTGCTCCTTTTTAGATCAGTCAAGAAATTGAGGTCACACTATTGGCCCCGTCTTTCTGTTTGAGCTGCAGTTGGAGGTGTTGTGGGGACAGCCCTGTAGCTGAATGTGACCAGACTCCAGGGAAGCATCAGGCCCTTCCAGCTGAACCCCTGAGTGAGCCCCGCCCCTCCCTAAATGCCAGACTAGGGAGCTGACAGCGCTGCGGGTGCGGGTTGAAAAGGTGACAATGAGAACTTTGTTACTGCAGGGGCTGCTGCTACTTTGTTCACATCCTTTAAGAATTCAGCAGAAGGGATTGAGTTAGCTCTCAAGGAAGGCTCCCTGGCAATAGCTGCTGAATTATTTGGGAATGTGGAACAGGGGAGAAGTTGGGGAGTATAGGAAATATTCCTGTCCATGTGATCTGAGGGAGGTGGCAAGAAGACCTTCATCTGTGTGGGTTTTTTTCTTTCCTGACTTATCTGCGTCCTAGGCTTTCTTGAGAGCCTCGGAGCTGGGAAAGAAAGGAGGAAGGTTAGCATGTTGAAGTTCCTTCTTTAGCAACTTGGGAAGAACCTAGGGTTGGAATTCTGTAGAGTAGAAAGAGAGGATATGGAAGAATAGTTTTATTTCTGGGCTGGCTGGGCAAAAAATGGTAACATTTGCCATCATAACCCTTTACCTATCCCTAACCCCAGTACTAGTAAGCTGAGTGTGGAGATAGAGGATTCCTGCTGCCACCGTCTTCCATGGGCTTTCCAGGTACCTGCCTCTTGAGAGACCCTCAACTTTTACCCTTTAGTTGATTTCCTGTATTCCATTTTCCAAGTAATCCCATTCCTGATAATCTCTACCCAGTTTCCTGTCTCATGGGCTGCTGGGTTGGGGCCTGTGGGGAGTTGGGGAAGGGGTTTCTCAATCTCCTCCCTTTTCTTCTCTACCAGGTTGCACAACCTACAAGTAGGAAGCAGGGAAAGAGAGAGAGAGCCTGCATGCCAATTCTAAGCTCTTCAGGATCAAAGTGAGCAAAAGGAGGGTCAAAAATTCTCCCTCCCTTGTAAAGACCCCATTTGTCATCCATAGTGGGGGGGGGCAGATTGTTTCTATGATCATGGTAGAAATGAAAATGAAAAGAGAGCCAGCACTGATGTTTGGCTTAGATGATGATAAAGTTGAGCGGCGCCTGTGGCTCAGTGGATAGGGCGCCAGCCCCATATACCGAAGGTGGCAGGTTCAAACCCAGCCCCAGCCAAACTCCAACAAAAAAATAGCAGGCATCGTGGCGGGTGCCTGTAGCCCCAGCTACTCTGGAGGCTGAGGTAGGAGAATCGCCTAAGCCTAGGAGTTGGAGGTTGCTGTTAGCTGTATGACACCACAGCACTCTACCAAGGGCCATAGAGTGCTACCAAAAAAAAAAAAAAAGGTTCGGCACCTTGTGGCTCAAGTGGCTAGGGTGCCAGCCACGTGCACCTTTGGTGGCGGGTTCGAATCCCCAGCCCCGGCCCGGCAAACCACAATGATGGCTGCAACCAAAAAATGGCGGGGCGTTCTGGCGGGCGCCTGTGGTCCCAGCTGCGTGGGAGGCTGAGGCAGGAGACTTGCTTGAGCCCAGGAGTTGTAGGTTGCGCGGATCTGTGATGCCATGGCACTCTACCCAGGGGGACAGCTTGAGGCTCTGTCTCAAAAAAAAAAAAAAGGTGATGATAAAGTTTACTGAAGCTGTCTTGATGCCTATGGCTCAAGCGGCTAAGGTGCCAGCCACATACACCTGAGCTGGGTGGTTCGAATCCAGCCCAGGCCGCCAAACAACAATGATGGCTGAGCCAAGCATTGTGGCAGGCACCTATAGTCCCAGCTACTTGGGAGGCAGAGGCAGGAGAATCGCTTGAGCCCAGGAGTTGGAGTTTGCTGTGAGCTGTGATGCCATGGCACTCTACCTAGTGTGACAGCTTGAGGTTCTGTCTCAAAAAAAAAAAAAGTTTACTGAATTTTTCTGCTCTTCAGTGGGTGCTGGTGTTTGGAAGATAGGGGAGATAAAAAATGAGTTTGGGGGAGGGTTGGGGGTTGGACTTTGAGAGAATAGGAGTAACACAGAGTTTAGAAGGAACCTGAAGTAGGAGGCTTTGGTATTTGTCAAATGGGGACCCCTCCACCCTGAGTCCCTTTCATCCTGGGGGCAGTGTCGTTCGTCCTGTCCAGAATGGCAGCCTGTGGAGGCACCTGCAAGAACAAAGTGACTGTCTCCAAGCCTGTGTGGGACTTCCTGAGCAAGGAGACCCCAGCCCGGCTGGCCCGGCTTCGGGAGGAGCATCGTGTGTCCATCCTCATAGATGGCGAAACTTCTGACATCTACGTGCTGCAGCTTTCCCCACAGGGTCCTCCCCCCGCCACTCCCAACGGGCTCTACCTGGCCCGGAAGGCTCTCAAGGGGCTGCTAAAGGAGGCAGAGAAAGAGCTGAAGAAAGCTCAGAGGCAGGGGGAGCTTATGGGTTGCCTGGCTTTGGGGGGTGGAGGGGAGCACCCTGAGGTGCACCGCCCAGGCCCACCCCCTCTCCGTGCAACCCCCCTCTTGCCCCCAGGGGCACGGGGGCTCCCCCCTCCTCCTCCTCCCCTGCCCCCTCCTCTTCCTCCCCGTCTTCGGGAGGAGGCAGATGAGCAGGAGAGCACCTGCCCCATCTGTCTGGGGGAGATCCAGAATGCCAAGACATTGGAGAAGTGCCGGCATTCATTCTGTGAGGGCTGCATCACCAGGGCCCTGCAGGTGAAAAAGGCCTGCCCCATGTGTGGCCGCTTCTATGGGCAACTGGTGGGCAACCAGCCCCAGAATGGGCGGATGCTGGTCTCTAAGGACGCCACCCTCCTGCTGCCCAGCTACGAGAAATACGGCACTATTGTCATCCAGTACGTCTTCCCGCCCGGTGTTCAGGGGGTAAGAAGACTACAGTCTCCCTTCACCCTTTGGTTTTCCCCAAGCTCTGACCTAGGAAAACTGGGGAGGCTGAGCCAATTGGTGAGATATGAATATGTGAGATACAGTGCAGTCTTGCTGTCTCCCACTGTGTCTCCCTACACAGTGCCCTGAGTCTAGGTCCCCTTGACCCAGTTTTCCTATCCCCAAGATCCTTTCCCCACAGGGTCCTCCTCCTGCCCACTGTGTCTCCCTACGCAGTGCCCTGGGTCTAGGTCCCCTTGATCCAGTTTTTTTCTAGGTCCCCAGTTTTCCTATCCCCAAGATCCCAAGGCATACATGAAAATCAGATAGGAGAGAAAGGAATTGCATATGATGAACATAGATGTTGACAAATATTCTTGGCAGAGGTCAATTTTGTGGAGGTGGTGGCTTAGGTGTAGGCAGGCATGACAGGAAGGGACTTGACCAGCCTAGCAGAGCTAGGAGTGTTACTCTACTCCAGATTTATGAGAGAGTAAAACCTGATGCCAGTGTAAGGTGAGGACAGGAGTCTGTACAGGGGTCTTTCTGCTGGTGAAGAGTAGTATCCAATTCTGGTTTACAGAGGAGCAAGGAAGCTCCAAAGAAGAGTAATAGAAAAATGGAACAGGTTATACAGTGGGAGTAACATCAGGAGTTTTCAGGTGGTGAATGGAAATCTGAAAGATAAATTATTCTGAATCCTCACATTTCTGCTGAGTTACCTGGAGAATAAGGACCAGCTTCCTTCCATCACTTCTGAGAATCTATCTGTTGCTGAATTGAGACTTGAGGGATTGAGACAGCAGAAAGAACCTTTTAACAATGAGGATTACCTCCAGAAATAGGCTCTTGCTGCCCAGGCCCTATAATCTCTCCTTCCATGGAAGGCTGTGAACATGTTGCTACCCTGCCAGCATTAGCTGGGGGTGCACAGACAGAAGGTTGGCCACAATGGGCCTTCGGATGTCCAACTGCTCACTGCCCGCTCTGCTCCTGCTTCCTCCTAGGCCGAACACCCAAACCCAGGAGTTCGGTATCCTGGCACCACAAGGGTGGCCTACCTCCCGGACTGCCCTGAGGGCAACAAGGTGCTGACTCTGTTCCGAAAGGCATTTGACCAGCGTCTCACCTTCACTATTGGCACGTCCATGACCACAGGGAGACCGAATGTCATCACCTGGAACGACATACACCACAAGACCAGCTGCACAGGGGGACCCCAGCTGTGCGACATCTCTTCATTTCCTTTCTTTTGGCTCCTCCCCCTTCTGTCCATTTCCACTGAGGGAACTACATGAACCCCCTCACTCTGGAAGCTCCTAACAGGAGAGGACCATCCCCAAGATCCCAAGGCATATATGAAAATCAGATAGGAGAGAAAGGAATCTCCATTCCACTATCCACTCCATCTCAGTTTCTCCTCTGTTTAACCTGATGTGCCCAGCTTAACCTACAAAAATAAGCAAAACTGGGCTAAGTTATCTTGGGTTTGGAGGTCCTTGCCACAGGGGAGGTGGGAAGGGGTTGTGACTAGGGCCTCTGCTGAGGGTGAGCATGGGAATAATATAAGCATGCCCATACAGCTAACCTTCACCCTCATTTCTCTTTGCTCCCAGGTTTGGGTACCCGGACCCCACCTACTTGACCCGGGTGCAAGAGGAGCTGAGAGCCAAGGGTATCACAGATGACTGAACGACATCTTCTTTGACAAGGCCCCTGCCATCCTCCTCTACTAGGACCCAATGGAAGCCTCTGTTCTCCTCTCTGCCCCTTGCCCCCATGCCACACAAGTAGGGGAACTGTCTGACTGGGGAGGGAGTTCAGAGTGGGAGGGGGCAATCCCTTTCCCTGTCCCCCACTGGCCAAGTTTTACAGTGCAGTGTGAGCCACTCCCTCTGGGCACAGGCTGATCTCTAAGGCTCTGCTCCCCAATCCCCTGTGTATATAACTCCTGGTTTCCCTGCCCCCTCCATTGCCCTTGGCTTTTTCTGGTATGTGCTGTGCTCCAGTTACTAAGCTGAGAAAGGACCTGGGTGGAGTGGGGAGGGTCTCTTGAACCACTCCACCCACCCTGCCCCTACCCCACCTACTGATCCACTGCTGAGCTCCACTGCTGAACTTGGGTGCAGGGAAGGAGGAACTGGGCTAAGTGAGCCCTCCCCACACCAATGGAGCCAGCTGTGCTTGGATAGAATTCTCTTACCTTAACCTTGTCCTTTCTCTCCTGTGTCTCAGTCTGTCAGTCTGTCTTTTTCCTGCTCTTCTCAGCCCCCCTATAAGGAGCCTCCTTACCCTGTTCTGGAATCGCTGCCAGACTGTAGCTTTTAATTTAATAAAAATAAAGTAAAATATGCAACTCTTTTAGGCCACACCCTTCTGTTCCATGGACAGAGTGGGGGTGAGTGGGGTGGGGGACGTAGAGAAGGAGAAGAGGGGTGATGGGGAAATCCCCGTGTGTCTTCACAGCCCCTCTGTCTCCTAAGGACCTAGAGATAAAGGATGTACTGAGTGGGCTCTGTAATAAGACTGAGAACTTCTTGGTCATGCTTCCAAGTTGGAACCAGGATTAAGAGGGGTTTGTTGCTGAACTACGATTGTAGAGAAAGGAACAACCCTATCCCCTTTGCGAAGTTTGGCTGGGGTGGGAGTGGGGGCGGAGCCGGGCAGGGGGAGGATTCGCCAGCAGAACTCCCCGGACGCACGCAGGCCTCAAAGCCCCCCAGCTTCCGTGCCCCCTCGGCCCTGAAACTTGGAGAAGGGTAGGGGTCCAGCATGAAGCCCCCGGACCGCCCCCGCCCCGCCCCTGGCCGCACTGACCGGATACTGGGGGTCATGGGGGGCATGCTGCGCGCATGCGCCCTCCCTGGGCCGGAGGGGGTAAGAAAGGGGGACCGCGGTGGGGTCGGGGATCTTTCCGGGCCTTCAAGAGGGCAGAACCCTACAACTCAATTTACCCGCAAACAAGAGTTACGCGGGCCAGTCACAGGAATCCATCAATTCTTTTACGAGGGCCATTACCACCTTCTGGGAGACCTTTTTTTAAAGTTGTGGATTTTGACAGTAGGGAGAAGGGGAAGGGAGAGGTCAAGGCTGCCTAGGAGCGGGGGGGGGGGTTCCTTACAGTCGTTCTGTCCTAGCAGCCACCGAAGAGAAGCCCCTTAGGGCAGGAGGGTACGGAGCCAGAATCTGACTGTACAGAGGGAGATCAGAGAGGGGATCGCGAACGTGAGGGTCTCGCCTGGGCTCCGCAGCCCGGTAAGAAGCTGGGGGTGGGGTGGGGCACAATTTGTCATTCTGCGCAAAGTGGAGAATTCAAAAATATTCTGCTCTATTAGCATAAAGTTCGCATCTAATTTGCACGAGACCTATTTAAACCAGGAGACCTGCACGCTTCTCCTCGCCCTCTTGCCCGGTGTGCGTCCCCCACCTCTGTCAGTCCTGAGCCCCCACAGGCGGAGTGTCCCCGCGCCCCACCCCTGGCCTCTCGCCAGCCTGGGCTCCGGGACTTCGCCTTAATTGGTGATTAGTCTTAGCTGGAGTCCCAGGGCATGGAGGAAAGAAGGGTCTGGCCAGAGGGCGGCACCAGGGTTGGGTTCCCCACAAACAGCTCCTAGTATACGCTCGCCCTACCAGCGGCCCTGGTCCACCGCTGCGCTAGCAGGGACAGCCCGAACCTTAGGATATCTTTGCATAGGCCAAGGCCCCATCCACTGTGCTCTCCACCGAGGAGGCCGAGGGGCGACCGGGGCAGACCCTACCGCCAGGCTTGACCCCCACCCCAGCGCTCCACAGTCAGAAGCCGAGATGCGCGAGGGAAGGACGGAGGGGAAGCCGGGGCGGTGGAGCCCAGGCTGCGGGGAGGGAGGTGCAGAGGCGCTGGGGACTTGGAGTGGGAACGTGGTGGTGCCTGGGGGAGGGGCAACTGAGGCGGGAACCAGGCCAGAGCGGGCGGGGGAACGCGAGGGAGAAGGCGGAGTTGGGTCTCAGAGGCCCCTCCCCGCGGCGGCACCGCGGCCCGGCCTGTTATTTTCTGCTTGCCGCTCGGCCCAGACCCGCTCAGCGCCAGGGGCACGGGGGTCGCCCCCCCCTCCGCCTCCTCCCCTACCTGGGCCTACAGCCACCCTCAACCAGAGGCCAGAGACAGAGCTGGAGCGGCTGCCGCATCCCGACCCTGCTTCCCCCCCATTCCGCCCCCACGACTGGACATCTGGACCCTGGGCCCCGCACCAACAGGGTTCCGGAAACCCTCCCGGCCCAGCTCCGACCTGGCCCCGCACCGCCCTCTCCCCAGAGCCCCCAACCCTCTTCCAGTCCAGACTTCCGCCTACCCCTGGACACCTCCTCCCAGTCCCCTCCCTCCCTCTCTCCCCCAGCCTGGACCGGGGTAGGAGGGAGGGGGGGTGTGCGCCCTGCGCCGTCCCCGCCCCGCCCCCCGTGATTCCCCCTGCATGGCCGGCCCGGGTGGGGGGTGCGGGGGGGCCCGGGCGCCATGCGGGGGGGGCACAAGGGGGGTCGCTGTGCCTGTCCCCGTGTGATCCGAAAACTGTTGGCAAAATGTGGCTGCTGCTTCGCCCGGGGGGGACGTGGTGAGTGAGAGGTTGAAAGGACTCAGTGTTGAATGGGGGGCTGGAGGGGGTGGTTCAGAGCTTCTGTTTGCCCTGGTCCTAGGGATTTAGAGCTTGAGACTGTAAATGTGTTTTCCAGGAAAGTGACTCAATAGATGAGCTCTAAGATCCCTTCTGCCTCCAAATAAGGAAATTGGGGACGGGGCAGGGGATCCATCTCTTTCCTGTAGTTTCTCCTGGATATGAGAAAAACCCACCTACAATCCCCTTTAGCTTAGAACCACGTATCTCTCCTCAAATCCTTTTGCTGAGAATCTGCTTCCAAAAGGGGGCAGGAGAATGGAGGAATGCAGAATGAGTTCTGCTGTCTCTGAGATAAAGGGATGAGCTCTCCTCCGTGGACCCCTCTGTTGAGTTTGTGCATGTGTTGGGGAGGTGGGCTGCAGAAATCTTTTCTTTCTATAGTGATTACTGAAATTGGTGGAGGGGTCTAGGAGTGGCAGATGGACTCTCAGCTTTCCCCCCTTCCAAGAGAATGGTCTGTACCTATTGGAAGGGGGAGGGTTGTGGCAGAGCAGATGGCCACCCCTGCTTCTAGTGTCTGCCCAGATGGCTTCCCCCACCCCCATATCCATGCTGTGCTCAGGATATGGGGAACCTCCACATGTAACTGGGGGTTCCAGGCCTGGGGAGCCAGGTGTTTACTGTCCTTCCTCCCAAGGGTGCTCTGGTGAAATTTTCTATCTTGGCCAACTCAAATGAGGGTGGCAAGAGACTGAGCTCAGAGAGAGGCATCACAATACCCAAGGAGACCCTGAGAGTTCCCTGGGGACCCTGAGTCTGCAGCTGGAGGAATGTCTATCACCTCTTTTCTTTTTCCTCCCCATCAGAACCCTATTCCATTGCTGGCAGTGAGGGGAGTATATCGGCTTCTGCTGCCTCGGGTCTGGCTGCCCCCTCTGGCCCCAGCTCCGGCCTCAGCTCTGGTCCCTGTTCCCCTGGGCCCCCAGGGCCAGTCAGGGGCCTACGGAGATGGTTGGATCATTCCAAACACTGTCTCAGTGTGGAAACTGAGGCAGATCGTGATCAGGCGGGACCATATGAGGTTAGCAGGGAACTCCACAAGAAGCATGTAGGACATCCATGAAGGCCACTTGGGGGCACTGGTCATTGGGAGACCAAGCTGCTGTCCCTGACCTCTGACACTTGACCTCTGGCCCTTAGAACTGGATGCTGGACCCAGCTTTAGCCACAGGAGAGGAGCTGCCAGAACTGACCTTACTGACAACATTGTTGGAGGGCCCTGGAAATAAGACACAAGTATGAAGAAATAGGTCTGGGGATCCTCTGCTCACTCAAGAGACATTCATTTGCTTCCCCTAAGATGTTCTTTCCTTTCAGCAACCTGAAGAAGAGACTTTGTCCCAAGCCCCTGAGAGTGAGGAGGAACAGAAGAAGAAGGCTCTGGAAAGGAGTATGTAAGTGTTCACACCTTCCCACCACTCCCACACCCCCTACAATCCCACAATGTCCAGAAGATTGTCCCTCACATTTTAGATGGAATTCTCTCTGAGGTGGCTTGTAGTCAAGGAGGGAGGAACTGGCTAAACCAAGGATGTGCCTAGACTCTGAAGTAGGGGCACCCTCCTGCTTAATTCTTAGGTATGTCCTGAGTGAACTGGTAGAAACAGAGAAAATGTATGTGGACGACTTGGGGCAGATTGTGGAGGTAGCTCTCTTTACCCCTTCCCCTCCCTGTCCTTTCCCTCTGCTCAGAGCTATTTTCAGAGGATGCCCAGTCCCCTCTCCCACACCCACTCCTCTCTGCTCCTGGACTTCTGGGAGGTGGGAGAGGGGTCTAGGGAGGGAGGTTCCCACCAAATCAGCACCACTTGATCATGCACCAATCCCGACTTTTTCACAGGGTTACATGGCCACCATGACTGCACAGGGAGTTCCGGAGAGTCTTCGAGGCCGTGATAGGATCGTGTTTGGAAACATCCAGCAAATTTATGAGTGGCACCGAGAGTGAGTGGTGGAGCCCTGAGAGCCAGGTGCTGGGAGGGGACCTCATCTGGTTGCCTCTGCATTCCAACTGGGGTCCATTGTGACCTAAGGAACATTCGGAGTTTTTAGGAGGAGATTTTAGGGCAGATAGCTTTGAATAGGAGGGGTTGGGGTGGGGAAGGTAGAGGCTCTGAAATGCATTTGACCCACCTTTCTCCTGCCAACCCCTTCAGCTATTTCCTACAGGAACTACAGCGCTGTTTGAAAGATCCGGATTGGCTGGCTCAGTTATTCATCAAACACGTGAGGCTTGGGAGGGCGGGGCCTAGGAGGGGCGGGGCTTGGAAATGGGTTCGGGGTTCCTTGGAATTGTGCCCTCCCTGCCTCGCCCAAGTAATCTGTCCCTTAAATGTTACCCCTGTTAGGAGCGCCGGCTGCACATGTATGTGGTGTACTGTCAGAATAAGCCCAAGTCAGAGCACGTGGTGTCAGAGTTTGGGGACAGCTACTTTGAGGTCAGTGGCTGAGGTGCCTTGGGGGGAAGGACAGAATTGTCCTGAGCAGGCTTTCCAGGCTGCACAGCCACCCTGTCCCTGTCCCCAGGAGCTCCGGCAGCAGCTGGGGCACCGCCTGCAGCTCAGCGACCTCCTCATCAAACCTGTGCAGCGGATCATGAAGTACCAGCTGCTGCTCAAGGTCAGGACCACCTCCCCCCAGGGGCAGGGGTTAGCCTTTTCTCATTCATCTCCCCAGGGTTCTTGAGGCTTCCTCAGACTTCCTGGAGATCCTCCCCTGTGGATGGAAGAGCTTCTGAGGGCGTCCTCAAGATCTCCCTGAGCATTTCTTCTCTGCCTTAGGATTTTCTCAAGTATTACAGTAGAGCCGGGATGGATACTGAAGAGCTGGAGGTGAGGATCCTATGTACACCATGTATACCTTATCCTCATAATCCCAAGGGTCCCCTCAGCCCTTTGTGTGGTTTATAGCTGACTGGTTTTTAAGGGGTGGCATGTTGGGGTTTAGACACAGTCTGAAAAGGCAGCTGGCTGAGGAGCCCTCCTTCCCAATGACTCTTCACCCAACAATATGCCTCTCACCTGTGTCCCAGCAAGCTGTGGAGGTCATGTGCTTCGTGCCTAAGCGCTGCAATGATATGATGACCCTGGGGAGACTACGGGGATTTGAGGTATGGAGATGGGGCAGGAAACTAGTGCCCCATGGTCTTCTGCCCCAGTCCTAGCACTCCGGAGGTCTTTATGGGAAGCTGCCTCCTCCTGGGGTAATCCCATGGTTGATCCGGAGTATCAGGGGAGGAAGGAACAGAGAATTGCCCTTTTTCTCTTCTTTGAAGGCTGCTATTTTTGGTTCCAGGGAAAACTGACTGCCCAGGGGAAGCTCTTGGGCCAGGACACATTCTGGGTCACAGAGCCTGAGGCTGGGGGGCTGCTCTCTTCCCGGGGTCGTGAGAGGCGCGTCTTCCTCTTTGAGCAAATTGTCATCTTCAGTGAGGCTCTGGGAGGAGGAATTCGAGGTGGAACACAACCTGGATATGTGTACAAGAGCAGCATCAAGGTGGGGAGGGGGCTTCAAGAAAGGGCTTAGACTGGGATGGGATGTGACTTTTGAGATGTCTGGCTCTTGGATGTGTTGGAGGGAACAGGAGCTAGAGAGTGTCTGAGAATCTGGGGGCTTTTATCTGCCAATTCAGGTGAGCTGCCTAGGACTGGAGGGGAACCTCCAAGGTGACCCTTGCCGCTTTGCATTGACCTCCAGAGGGCCAGAGGGTGGGATCCAGCGCTATGTCCTGCAGGCTGCAGACCCTGCCATAAGTCAGGCCTGGATCAAGCAAGTGGCTCAGATGCTGGAGACCCAGCGTGACTTTCTCAATGGTGAAGCTCTCATCTTCCTGCATATACTCCCTCAGCCCTTTGACCTGAATCCTCACAGTCCACCTCCAATGCCTGCCCTCTGACTCCAGTTTCTCCCCAACTCCCCCCAATTTACCAGTACTAGTTTAAGATTTGGTAACTCAGAATTGCCTAAAAGTTGGTTGACAGCCCTTGAGAGGGAGGGCAAAATGGGAGCATGACACAAGCTAAGCCCCTAGGGACCTGTCTTTGCTGTAACCCTCCTCCTCTTTTTGTCCCAGCATTGCAGTCACCCATTGAGTACCAGAGACGGGAAAGCCAGACCAACAGCTTGGGACGGCCAGGAGGGCCTTGGGTGGGGAGCCCTGGGAGAATTCGGCCCGGAGACCGGGCCCAAGGCAGCACACACATACCCATCAATGGCTCTCTCCCCTCCCTGCTGCTGTTGCCCAAAGGGGAGACTGCCAGAGCCCCGACACCTCCGGACACACAGGTATGAGAGAGTTTCCTGGTTGTAAGGGTACAATGGTAGAATGGAGAACAGAATCTCTTATAGGTAGGATTCCCTACCCTCTCTCCTTCATACCGTTCTTTTCTTCTACCATCTTTTGTCTGCTCCTTCCTACTTCCCACTCCTTACCCTTCTCCCCACCAGTTTAACTCTGGGAAGCCAACAGTGTCACATAATCTAAAACACCCAGAGAGAGGAGGTGGTTAGGCTAGGGGCTTCAAGAAAAGAGTCCAGGTGGGGTGGCTCATGCCTATAATCCCAGCACTTTGGAAAGCCAAGGCAAGAGTTTGAGAACAGCCTGGGTTACATAGTGAGACCCTGTCTCTACAAAAAAGTTTAAAAATTACCCAGCCTTGGTGGTTCTTGCATGTAGTCCCAGTTATTTGGGAGGCTGAGGTGGGAAGGGTCAAGAGGATCACTTGAGGAATGTGGGACCAGACTAGGCAACATAGCAAGATTCTGTTTCTAAAAAGAAATAAAACAAAATTAGTCAGGTGTGGTGGCACACGCCGGTAGTCCCAGCTACTTGAGAGGCTGAGGCAGGAAGATTGCTTGAGCCCCCGAGTTTGAGGTTACAATAATCTGTGATCATGCCACTACCCTCCAGCCTGAATGACAGTGAGACCTTATCTCTAAAAACATATAGACAAAAAAACTGAAAAGGCAGGAGTGAGGGTGGTGAATTCAAGGCCTCTTTTGATCCTCTGACTTGAATCTTTCTTCAGACCCTCAGTGACATCCCCCAGCCTTCTCATGATTGTCCTCCAGTTCCTCCAACTCCAAACACCCCTCCCTGCCAGGCCAGACTTGCCAAGCTGGATGAAGATGAGCTGTAACTGGTGATAGCTGTGGGGGTGGTGCTGACTCAGCCATTTCTTCAAGGAGCTTCAGGGCAATCCTCTGACCTGCCTCTTGGTGTGTTTGGAGAGTGGGCAAGGCTGGGAGTGACACCAACTTGGAGGAGAATATCTAGACCCCCAAAGGACTTATTTCTGTCCAAGGAGCATAGGTTCCTTCAGCTCCCACCCCTATGCATGCTGTCTTAGTCCCCCCAAAAGGAGGATATGGGGGTTGGGCTGGGAGGGCAGGATCAGGGACCAGATAGAAATGATTTGGTTTGTTTCTGATTTTGGTTTTCCCTGGTTTCTGAGAATAAAGGTTTTGTTATATCACCAAGGCTGCTGTCTTAGCAGAGGGAAAGGGAGGCTGTAGAGGGTGAAAGTGGGGTCAGGTGGTATGGAAGAGATCAGCTGAGGAGGAGTCTGGGGACAGAATAAGGGCATGGGGTATCATATAAAAGATGGTGCTATCTCTGTCCCTCACCTGCAATGGCAGCCCTGGGGCTTGGGGGTCACTGCAAAGCCCTAGATTCTTGCTGGGTTCTCCCCTGTACCCAGCCCTTCTGGTCCACCCACCCTCTCATCTAGACCCCAGCAGAAAGCCCAGTGTAGTGTGAATGTCCACCATTCCCCTAATCCCCAGACATTAAAGCACAAAATACCCAATGTACCTTTCCTTCTGAGGCTTCCACATTCAGCTGAGGGAGAATGGGAAGGTAGAGAGTATCCTGGGGCCTGTGACTTCCCGTCTCTGGGTCTCTTTATCTTTGCTGTCTGGCAGGTCATAAGTCATGGTCATAGAGAGCAGGGGATTCTTCTTTAAACCACAAACTTGGGAGAACCCAAGGGGTCTTCACACCTCTCAGCTTCTGGGGGAGCTACTGGAACAGAGAAAGCCAAGCATGCAAGATCCATGTTCAGATGCCCTGTCCTGGGTCCTTGTGCATCTGTATGTCCACTGTGTCCACTCATCCCTTGGGCTCAGTCACGTGTACTTGGGCTTCCTCAACAGACAATAGACTGCTGGGGTGGGAGGGTAAGGAGGAGCAGGAGCCTCCCTGTGGGCCTGCCGTCCCTCAGGCCGACAATGGGGGGAGGGATTTGTAAAGGGGGGACAGGACGTAGGGCCCAGATAAGGCTTGTGGGGAACAATAGGAGGAATTGAAGAAGGGAGACCCACCCTCACTGCACCCTGCGCCCAGGGCTTTGGGGTCAGGGACTGAGGGACCAGAGGGTGATGGGGAGGGGTGCTGAAGATTCTTGTGAATAGGGGAGGGAATGGTGGCAAATAGGATTCTCGAGCTCTGGAACCTGGAACCTTTGTATTTCTTTAGGAACCACAGGGGTACTAAGGTGGGTGGGTGACTCCCATTGTACCTAATTTAACCACATAGGGTGTTTTTGAGTGCCAACCTTGTGACCAGCACTTGAATGTATAAATGGTGCTCAGTTTTTCTGGCTCCTAAGAAATAAAATTAAAATTTCCTATCAGTACTCTATTTCTCCTGAGACCCTGAACTAGGCCCAGCCACTCTCTGCAGAGGTGGTGGTTTTGTCATCCCTGTCTAATGCATGCAGCTGTTTCCCAGCTCAGTAATTTGTGCAACTGCTGAGGCCAATAGACCTTACACTTCCTTGGGGCAAGCTATGCCCCATGAGGGTTTGGATCTGGGATGGGGTTCAGAGTGGGTGCTGAGCTTTCTGGCTCCCTCTGGGAGAATGCTGCAGCTTTGGGAAAGAGAAACCAGCCTCTATCTCTGCCCAGAGCACCGATGGGGAAAGGAACATGGAGTGAAGTGAAAGAGCCCAGGAGCTGTAAATAGTGGGCATTGGGTGCTGGGGTGCACTTGTCTTTTGGCCTCTCTCTGATCCCCGCACCTTTCCATAGCCACACTCATTGCAGACCCCAGAGCCAGCGACCTGACCGGGCTTAGGGTGTCTGAGGAAATGCCTAGCCTAGCGTAGCAACTGCCTTTCCGAGCCTCAGCTCTCTTCCGACCCGGGAAGGTCTCACGGAGAGGGCGCCCTTCAGGGCCGGATTGGCCTCTGCTTCATGGAAGGCGGGACTCAGGACTAAGGGAACGGAGGGGTATTTAAGACCGGGTGGAGTTGGAAGTAGCCAAGGGCAAAATGAGTGTGCTGCAGGACGCCAGGACCTACCCAGGCCCCGGAGAGGCTTGCGGCCTTAAGTCCCCCACTAGCGCCAGGCTCAGGGAGCCTCTCACCGAGGCTCGGTTCCAGCAGCTCTTCGGGGGCGAAGAACAGGGGCCAGAGGTACTCCCGGAGCCCCTCTTGCCCCGGCTGTGCCGGCTGTGGAGGCTGAGGGCCCGTGCTTGCTCCGCACCCGGGGCCTGGCGTCTGCTGCAGGCCCGTCTGCCCCCGCTGTGCTGGCTGCCCCACTACCGTTGGCGGGCCTGGTTGCTGGGGGATGCGGTGGCCGGAGTGACCGTGGGCATCGTGCACGTGCCACAGGGTGAGAGGCCCCAACACCAGCCAGTCGAGGACCCAAGCTCAGGGCTCTGAGGAGCAGGTGGGGAGCTAGGAATCCCGGAGCGAGGTGGTGGGTTAGTGTCACCGAGGGATTAAGAGAGGGGGTCCGAGGCCAAGTGTGAGGGAAGGACCGCAGAGCTCCCTCAGTTCCCCACCCCCACCTCTCTCCTCTGCGCAGTCCCACCAGAAGCCTTGGACATGGCTGAGGGAAATGGAGAGAGGCACACACTTGTCCCCCAGGGGTGGGCCGACACGGATCCTTGACCTTGTCCACCCCAACCTCCCACTGAGAGTCATTAACCCTTCGGTTCCCTCTTGAGGCCTGATTTAGCATCCCTGAAGCCAGTCTCTAAGCTTAGAACATGAGAAAGGGACAGGTCCCACAGGCTGGGCACACCCCCGCACCTTCCCTTCTGCTTCTCACCAGGCATGGCTTTTGCCCTCCTGACTTCGGTGCCCCCAGTTGTGGGACTCTACACTTCTTTCTTTCCCGTCCTCATCTACAGTTTGCTGGGTACTGGGAGACACCTGTCCACAGGTTAGTGACCAGGGGCTTCCATTGACTCCTCTTCTTCTCTGCCGGGTAAAAGTGGACCAGGGGGTTGTGGCTTTTCTTCTTGTGAGCCCCCTAACTCTTATTTCCCTCTCACCTCTCCCACCTTCCCTTCCCTCCTTGTGCAACCCTGGCACGGAACTACTGACCTAGGCTCCTCTCTGGAGGGGTGCAAAGAGATAAGAATTTACTTGGACATTTCCCCCCTTGTGAAATTTGGTTAAAAAGAACATCTCCGGGACTTGGGAGAGGAAGAAAAGATGCGCGGTCTGTCCCCTCCACCCTGCCCCAAGGAGCGCTCAGTACGAGGACAGTATGCAGGAGGGGGCAATTTTTTGTGCCTTCCTTTCTTTCCTCGCTTCCCACGGGTTCACGACTGACGCACAAGCTCGTGGCCCCGCTGTGGTCGGGGGGGGGGGTAACAGACTTCTAGGAGGCTGACAGCAGCGCCCTGGCCCCAGAACGTGGAGCTCTGCTCAGGGCGGCGGCACAGCTAGTGACCTCTGCGTTTGTGCCTCGGCTCCCAGGAACTTTCGCCGTACTCAGCCTCATGACTGGGTCGGCCGTTGAGCGGCTGGTGCCCGAACCCTTCGGGGGGAACCTGAGCGGAATCGAGAGGGAACAGTTGGACGCTCAGCGGGTTGGAGCCGCCGCGTCAGTGGCCTTCGGGAGCGGGGCGCTAATGGTGAGGGAGGACCCGGGGAGGAAGGGTGGTGGCGTGGCGGGGACAGGGCAGGACCAGCTTCCTGCTCAGGTTCCAGGGGCAGAGGCGCGGTGTGCTCCGGGTGGGCTGCTCCTCCTCGCAGTGGTGATCGTGCATCTTCTCCCCGCAGCTGGCCATGTTCGCGCTGCAGCTGGGCTCACTGTCCACCTTTCTGTCTGAACCTGTGGTCAAGGCGCTGACCAGCGGGGCAGCACTGCACGTGCTTGTGTCGCAGCTGCCGAGCCTTTTGGGTTTGTCCCTCCCACGCCAGATCGGCTGCTTCTCTCTCTTCAAGGTGCGGGTGGGAGAGCTGGGGAGAAGGAAGTTCTCGCGGTCCAGGGAAGAGGGAAACTTCAAAAAGTAGGCAGGAGGCTTGGCGCCTGTGGCTCAATCGGCTAAGGCGCCAGCCACGTACACCTAAGGTGGCGGGTTCGAATCCCCAGCCCGGGCCCGCCAAACAACAATGATGGCTGCAACCAAAAAATGGCCGGGCGTTGTGGCGGCCGCCTGTGGTCC